>NNCF01136464.1:0-10341 GCA_002313205.1 Laupala kohalensis
GTTTATAGATATCTGAGGTGGCGTCACGACATCTCCCCTTCCCTTTCCAAAAAATGGGTGACAACACCCGCTCTTCCGTCATATATATTTTGTTTACATCTTATCGAACTGCGCACTAAAAACTACACATAGATTACTTCATATTTATGTCTTGAATATATTTAAGATCGTTTTACAGTCTTTCGCCTGCACTTTAAAATCTATCACACAATCTATACATATTAACAATATCAAAAATTGCTTAAAAAATGTATCACACAAAATCTATAACTATTTCTAACATACAAGATAACATATCCGATATATCCATATAATAATAATAATAACACTTTGATAATATACTATCAAATTACAAGTGAAGAAATAACGAGACGTTGTTCGGCATCGGAACAATGTTTATCACCAAAACTGGCCCCGATTCTCGCTTTCCCATTTTCATTTTCTTACATCGTATTGCTGTACACACTAGAATTCCTAATAATTTTTATCCCAGAAGTATATAGATAGTCCATGACACTATTTTCAATCGTAATATACTGTCTTGGTCTGCTCGCCACAGTGTCTAATGTCTCTTTATCTCAAAAAATAATACTGCCAGCATTTTAAAGTGTATTGATTCATCAATGCCTCCAGACTTACTCTCTGCCTTCATTTCCATTCCTATTTCAAATCATATATGTTGCCAATTCCTAAGGTTCAGGATTGCACAGTCGGAATTTAAGACGGAATTGAAATATTAGAAATATCGAAAATTAGAGATAAATATTGGTAGGGGGAATGACCGGAGCAACCACGTGGAAGTAAAGAAACTTCCTTCTCCTTGGAACTCAATTCTAAACTGATAACCTTTACATGAAATATTCAACCGGGTATTCACGCTGACAGTGTAGTATCACTTCCCAGAACTCTCTTCTGACGCGAACAACTCGTAGGGCGTCTTTGCTTTGCTGACACTGCAATACTGGTGTATCTATTCTGATTTGCTCAGAAACACCACTTTACCGCAGAAGCGGGCGAAAAAAGATAAGATTGGCTTCGTGGGAGGACACACTGTAACAGCCTCCTCTCGACAGTCGCCAAGTGAAACCCCATCCAAGAATAAGAATTGTGAAGAATTAGAGGAAACGAGAAGATAGGGAAAGTACTACTCAGCTAACCAATATGGTTGTGCCTCGGGTACTACTCAGCACACGCACCCGTGATACCTCGTAGACCGTCCGCAACAACTTGCTACGGAGTCCCACGAACTCCAGGCCGTCCGCTAGCGATATTGACGCGTTGGTAATGACGGAAAGAAGATTAAAATGAAGATTAGTCGGTGAAAATTTTCCCAGCTCTGCTATAGCTAGCTTGGCCTGTACCCCCTGCAGAAACAGCTTTAATAATTACAAATGTTGGATCAGCGCAGTATAACCCTCTTGAATCCTTCCGCTCAGTACCTGATTTCTAGTAGAGTGATATCAACTCCGTGAGAACACTATGGTCTCCTATAATGGTTTAATGTAAAGCATTCAGCGTTTCCTTGGTAGTTGAGAGCATTTGGTAATGTAAACCCAGGGTTGCCGAAACATTGGATAAAAAAGATACACGGGCGTCAAGTGTGGCCCGCGATTCCTCCTGTACATGGGAAATTTTCTGTTGTAAATATAGAATCAGCTTGTCTTTCGCAATTCCAGCTATGTAATGTAACCCGTTTTCTATGATATTTATCAACCCTCTTTGTTTCCGAGAACTTAGTTTCATGACGTTTAATTCTTCTTGCAAATTTCTTATCTCCGACTAGTTGTACTCTTGTATTCTTGTAACACTGACGACTAAGCCGTCGCACTTGAATTTTTGCGGTTCTTTAATCTGTGAAACAATCTGTTTGCTTGGTCAGCCACATACCCCTGCGCTCCCTCTGCTTCAGGCGCGTCCAAGTCGATACTGACCTACCACTCAGCACACGACACTATTAATTTGTTCCGCGGCACAAAGACTATCCCTGACACGTACACCAGTCCACATGTCATCCAGACTATGCACAAAAATTCCATCTTCCTTAGTGGCTGCACTCGCGTCCACCTGTAACACGTACAAGGATTACTTTTCTCTTATTATAATTACTATTCTTCTTTATTCTTCGTCCCAGTTGCTGTCTCAGCTTTGCCCTCTACTTCACCCGGGGTCTATTGTATTCTCCTGGCGTAGGTTCAGGTAACTCTTCCCCTAACTTCCAACTCCTTCGTGATGTTACCCTCTCTGGCTCGGTATCCTGCCGCTCAGCAGGCGCATGTGCGGGAAACGAGTCGTCCTTCTCATTACCTTCGCCTGGCAGCTCCTCCATCCTTATGACACATGTGTACTGCGGGCTGCATCCTCGCCTCCACGGACTCTTGGAGAGGTCCGGCTCCTCCCAGACATCGTAGTCAGTCTGGACTTCGCGTTCATCTCCCGTGTACACACTATTTAGCACGTGTACTTCCTAGCCTTTGGCAAAGGTTGTAGGGAGACCTTGCCTTCGGTTGAATGGACTGATTAACCTCCACTGGCTGTGGATCCACACTCTTTTCCCGTGATGTATGCGTCGTTTTTTGTCAACACTACTCTGGGTGATTACTCCTCTGCTTCCTGAGGTAGAAGTAACAGGTTTCTGTGGTGGGCGCACACCGTGCGTCCTGAGTGTAACTGTTCTATTAAAAACGTACCTGGTGATCTCATACCACGTACAATGTAAGGCCACTCCCATCGTGGTGCGAACTTCTTCGTATGTCCTGGTAACATTCTGAAATTATTTAACAGCACCCAGTCCTTCGTGAATAGGAGTAAGTACCCTACCCTTAATTACCTTGCCTATCACTAATTGTGAGTTCTTAAATTATACCTCCAAGCTTATGTGAGGATGACACACAGGATTTCTTTTGTAGGAAAACGCTGTTTTTAAAAAGGATTGTAAGTTGGAAGAAATGTAAAGTTGGAAATAACTTCCCTTTACCGTACTTCTATGTCACTCTAAAAATGTATGCTTTGTTTTTCTATAAAATCAATTTACAATTTTGTATCTGGGTTTCGTTGGGATGTTTCTATTTTTTTATATAGTGCCAATTCTACAAATGATTTGGAGATATATTCTCATGATATCGCATATATATGCTGCCGATTAGTAATTATATGTACATATTATGCCTCATGAGCATTTTTTTCATATTTCTTCTCGACAATGGGGCTTCCGTAAATAAAAAAGTGATGGATTTGGCGACACTGCTCTACATCATGCAATACAGGATGAGAATATGGATATCATTGAGTTGTTAATAGACAGAGGCGCTGATATCGCACTGAAAAACGAAGATGGAGAAACTGCATTTGACATCGCCTTTAAAAATGATTCTAAAGTAATAGTGGAAATATTACTACAACGTATGGTAAGTGACAAAAAAAGAAAATTTATAAATCCTAAATAAAAGAACTTGAAATATATATCAACTGGCAAATTTTTTTTTCTTATTTTTTGATGAAGCTTCCATCCACGCACTTCCATTTTACACCTAGCTTTTGTTAAATATCGGGATCTGATATTTTGAAAAAAATTTAAATTTTCTTTATTATATCGAATTTTAACTTATATTTATTACATAGGTTCGATTGGTAATAATTCATTAAAATTCTGTTATAGATAATTGAGTATGAGTAAAGCCAACGATTCCCTTATTCGTAAAAATAATAATTTTATTTTGATAATGATTGCTTCGGTATATAAGAGGATTAGAACCTTCTTTTCTAGTAAAATATAGGGCTTTTTAATAATGAAATCATTTTGTTTCAATTTGAAAAATATGAAAGTTACTTTACAATATTTAAAATAACTCTCAATTATTCAAATAAGTTCAATTAAAATTATTTCCTGTTTATCGCCTAAACACCTTATGTTTGTAGAAGATTCATTTGTGGTTTGCGCTCTTAATCAATCGTTAAACAAAAGAGAAGACAAATAACATTCCTCTGTTGTCGGTAGGTTGCTCGTGAGTCGGGTGAATTTTATTAACATACACCGATGGCAAATGAATGTTTTCTTTCAACAAGGAGTAATAGAAATACATACACGTGAAATAATTTACATAAAGTGTAAATATGTATCAACATAACACTGTATTACATTATTAAAGTAATATTAATTAAAACGTATTACAAAAAGCGAAGACAAAAATGGTACTTTTTAACTTTCTGAACGATCCATGAATATTGCAGTGTTTTTACAGCATATTGTATGGCATATTTTGTTGATATCTGCTGCATTAGATTACGACATCGTTTACAAAAAATAGTACTTAAAGAAAAACAGCATTGTATCATCACTGGTTCTCCATCCGAATTCTTGCAAGAATGCAACTTTCTTCCTGGCAACTTCTATTCCCTGATGTAATTATATTTGTAAGAGCACCAGAATTTTTTTATATTTTTAATGGATATTCGTATGTATTTGATATAAAATAAAGGTATAATTAAATAGCTTTCCATTGAATATTTGATGGATAGATTTGGGATGCATCAGTTTGGAATGTAAAACAAATTATGATTCGTATTTTCACCGATTTGTATATTAATAATAAACCGAGAAGTGGACATTTAATTTAATTTTATATGAGAAATCGTTCTTCTAGAAATATTCAGTATATTTTTGTAATACAATATTTTGAAAAGAAAGCGTGTATGCTTACGTTTGACGGGTCACTGATCATCAATATCAAAAAGGAAGTTTTGAATTTTTAAACTCGAAAAAAAATCATTTTTATTCCTATGATGAGGATGTTCTTTGATTTTAAGATGAAATTTATAAAAAATATTGGGTTTTGGCAATATGTTTATGAACGAGGCTGAGAAGGATTTCTTCAAGATACAATATTTTCAGGAAACAATGAAAATTTATTAATTATATTTAGATAATTTACAATATATGTTGAGTCAGTGGTAAACTGTGTCATTGAAAAATGTTTTTTGTGCAGGGAGCTAGTGCATTACAACTTGCAATCATCAGAGATGACACAGCGACGGTTTCGTTGCTTCTGAAGGAATCTGTAAGTGAATTAAACGAAAGAAACATCACAGGAAACACTGCTTTGCATTTCGCTTTAGGTCTTCATGGACACAAACATAATCATGAAATCTCTCAAATGCTTCTCCAAGAACAAGTAAGCATTACCAGAATATTCTTATTTATCACTTTTTTTTCAATAACTGGAACTATTCGGTCTCTGTACTTTACTGAAAGTGAATAACAATCAAGCACATAATAGTACTATTTTTTTTTTCATTTTCTTTTCAAGATGTTACACTCGTGTGTCTAATGCATTCATGGAATTTTTATGATTCATCCTAATTTGATTTGAAGATATGGAATCAGTACATAGATTACACTTTTACCTTCGTTATGAAAAGAAAGTCATCCTTAAATAAATTCGAAACATGTTTTAACACAACAAAAATATTTTATTTGTATTATTTTAAAACTTTTTGTTTAAATGAATTTTGTATTGTCGATGGTTTTATAAAACTGATTGTGTTAAGAATGGTCACTTGTAGTTAGAAAAAATATCTCTTATAAATACTAAAATTTATTTAATTCCCATGTAAATTTTCCAAGATTGACGGAATATTTTAAAAATAGAGGATTCATTGGTCAATAACTTATGCGGTTTATCTTCAGTTTTATAATTCTTAAATAGCTTGTATTGTATTTTATCATATGAATTGAAGCCATTACTATTTATTGTCACACAATCTCTCTTCTCGTAGTCTATAGATGTCGAAGCAGAAGACGAAGATGGACTGACGCCGCTGTACTATGCGTCTTGTGTCGGTTGTGTTTCCTGCGCAGAATTGATTCTGAACCGAGGTGCGAAAGTCGATGGTGGATCATCATCTCCTTTGATTGCTGCGTGTAAAAGAGATTTCACGGACATGCCAAGGTAGTATCGTATTCCACAAAATTTGTTATCTTGCTTTCTATTGTAGTTGAATTATTATATGTTAGGCCTCTTACATCCGATATATTCATTCGATATTTATATTTTGAAAGAGTCATGCATGTCTCAATTACCATGCTTCAATATGAGAAAATAAGATAAAGGGGGTAAAACTTCACATAGGGTATTTATCCGCATTGACGTTGTAAGTTTAAATTAATTGTAATACCCCTCTTTATGTACTTTTTGTTGAATCACTACAATATTCACATGTGTGACAGAATGTAATATATAAGTTGTTTTTCTACGGATTTATCGTCGTAAATAATACTTTTTCGATGAGTCTCCGAAATTTTTTGTCTTTCAAAGCGTTGTCCTGCAATCACTTACTAGTGGAGTACGCATACAGCAATGCGATGATGTGGAAATTACCTTTTTTGTAATGTAAGTAAAATTACAATTTGTTTCTGATAGTAACTTTGATAAAAAGGCGCTCTGCAGTGAATCAAACTTTTTTCCATGAAAATTCTTCTCAGCCATTAGTACATTATTTACTTTCACTTTCGTATATAGCAGTAGTAATATAAAACAACGTGTTTTGAGGCTCTGTCTATAGGACATAAAAGTAGGTATTGATAAAACGAAGGGAAAATACATGTTAACTCTATCAACGGTGCTCGCGGGCGGGAATCAGATTTGATGTCAAATTGGACTGCGGTGCTTTCTTCAGTCAACATTCACGAACAATCATCTTCGTCAAAGGAATAAACAGGATCTTCCTTTTGAAATGTTCAGACTCGCATCATTAGTTTTCTAATTAGTACTATGTCTGTGTTGCAGAATGTGATTAATGATATAACAGAGCATATGCAAATGAACATTTTTTCTTATAACTTCCTGTAATGTTCTAAACTATGTTAATGAAAAAAATTTCTCTTTTCCTTTGTAAATTTAGGAAAATTTCAGTTTGCACATATTGACATAATCGGATGGCAACAGACACGAAAATCTGTTTTGTGAAAATTTGATTGACACGGATAGATATGTAGAGAAAAATACTTTGTTAGACCTCGTCCTATAATCGGAGCCTTGCACTCAGTGTAACTCCATAGCTGGGCTCGGCGGCAAATACCGTAAAGTGGAATGCACTGGGTCACAACCTGTTGCGGCCATAATCGCGACCAATCCAAAGCTCTTTCCTCTCAAGGTATCACAATATTGCTCAGAAAACGTCGCAGTGTGTGCTCTCGCGTACGAGGGTGGGGAAGTATACATTGTATCAACCTACTTCGAGTATGGAGTCGAAACGAAAGAGCATATTGATGAACTGCGGAGTATCGTGACGGGACTGAGTGGAAAGAAACTGATCATATGTGGGGACTTTAACGCCAGAAGTGAGGTATGGGGGGACCGTCTGACAGATGATAGGGGGGAGATGGTGGAGGAATTAATTTTCAGAAACCAGCTTCACCTCTTGAATCCCGACGACTCGCCGCCCACTTTCTTGAAGGGCGATAAAAGCTCTCACATCGATCTAACCTTGGCTTCGGATAACGTTATAAGAGCGTTGACGGACTGACACGTGGTAACGACTGCAACAAACAGTGATCATAACGCGCTCTGCTTTAACCTGGGAATGAAGGTACGTTCCTCGGAGATGATTTCTAGGAAGCATTTCAATACGACCAAGGCTGACTGGAGACGATTCACGAGTATACTAAGTGATGAGTTGTTGATGGTCATAACCGAGGAGAATTTTGAAACTGCTGCCCAGCGGTTGACCGGAACCATCTCTACGGCCGCAATCAGTTCCATTCCGTATATACTGACCAGCGGTCGGAAGGGTACACCTTGGTTGAGTCAGGATTTGAATATTTCTAAGCGAACAGTCGGAGCCCTGAGGAAGCAACTACAAAGGGCTAAACGGAGGGGGAAGAATTAATCCGAACCTAGACTCAAATATGCGGAAGCCGGGAATAAATACCTGGCGGCCATTAGGAAATCAAAGAAGGACAAATGGAGAGAATTAGTTGAGGAAGCAACGCGGGTAAACACTTGGGGGGTGCCTTATGAGCTAGCTTCTGATAAACTGCGTACTCCTCAATTGTTAAGTACCTTATCCAATAATGGTACGGATGGACGTATTCTCGGAATGGAGGCAACAGCGCGACATTTCTTGAAATCCTACTTCCGGATGATAACAATTCGGAGGATACGGAGGCTCACACGGCGGAGAGACTCGAGGTCTTGCAAAAGTGCGGAGCAGTAGAAGCGGAGTCCCTTACTCCGATCACTGTGGATAAACTGGACAAGACCATTCGGGTACTTAAGCTCCAAGAAGCCCCCGGAGAAGACAAACTCACAGCTGAGATAATTAACGAGGCCTTGCAAGGCGCTTGCAAAAGCAAGTACCTGCAGATTCTTAACAGATCCTTGGCGGAAGGAATCTTCCCTAGTGTTTGGAAAAAAGCTTTATTCGTAGTACTAAAGAAAATTCCGAAAAAACAGATGATCAAGCAAGGAACTACTGGCCGATTTGTCTCCTTCCTGGTCCTAGAAAAGGTTCTAGATAAGATATGTACGGGGAGAATATCGATATATATATTCTAATGCACACTTTTGTGAGTGGGGTATATTAAGATACAGTATAATATAAGGATTCGGTACTTCTGATGCGATTACCACAATTTATTCTCACAATAGAAAAAAATACATATAACATTTGACAATAATTACAAGTTGATTTTAACCCCACAGTATCAAAAGACATTTATAAATTCTTCGCAACTGATTGCGCAATGTTACATTGAGCTCATTCTCTTGATTTGCGCATTTACAATGAAAATTTATACAATCAATTTCAGAAAAAAAACAATATTAAAACAAGCACGAAATGAGCAATAGATACGTTTCCCCTTTTGATATTTAATTAACAGTTTATTTTCTTGAACGTCCTTTCTTCTCTTCTTTCTTCTTAGAACGAACCCCAATATTTAATTACAGTGAATGCNCCGGTACTCTGGAACCTCGTCATCGAAGAAGTCCTTAGAGACCTAGAAGTTGCGGGGGCCAAGGTGACGGCGTACGCGGACGACTCAACCATCACGGCTAGAGGTGGAGGCGCAAACGTTCCCCGATATAGCATGCCACTGGACCTGGAGGTTCGCTTCCGAAGCTACCTGTACCATCTCCGCAAGGGGAAGCAGGTGGTCATCGGCACCGAGTCCTTCAGCAAGGAAACCAAGGGAGCGAAAGGTAAGATTAGAGCCGCGCTACAGAAGGACTGGCAAGCCCGCTACAATGACGATGAATACGAGAGGGATACCTTTATGTTCATTCAGAACGTAGAATATGTCAGGAGGCATGCGTGGTTCAAGTCAAGTCTAGTGATGGTGCGAACTATTACTAGGTACGGCTCGAACAACGCAAAAAGGTATGACCGCGGTTTGATAAAAGCCCCCCAATGTAAATGCGACCACTCAACACAGGAAACGGTGGGTCATGCCTTAAAGGAGTGCCCTTTTCACCGAGAGCAACGCTCTGATCACCTCAAAATGTCGAATAAGAAGCTAACTGGCGACGACCTAAGCATTCTGATTGGCACATTTCAGGAACTCTACTCTCTTGGTGCCTTCATGACTGCGGTGGAAGACAAAAGGAAGCTGATATATGACACCTAGGAATTGACGGAAGTGACGCATCCTCTAGTGATTCGCGCTCCGTTTC
Organism: Laupala kohalensis; assembly: GCA_002313205.1. NCBI lineage: Eukaryota > Metazoa > Arthropoda > Insecta > Orthoptera > Trigonidiidae > Laupala > Laupala kohalensis. The sequence goes on from NNCF01136464.1 coordinate 9,669, forward strand.
CCAATAACGAGGATTAACGATATGATATGTGAATTCCCATTCACAAAATGTTAAGAGAGAAAGAGTAAGATATCTATTTAAGTCTTTCGTGTAGGGCAAAATATATTATACATCCATATATATAGTAGTAGAAACCGTCCGCCTCTCCGTGGCTAGGGACGGGAACGTCTCCTCTTCGCGAGGAACGGCTGAGCGGCGGCACACACAACTCTTGCACACAATATAACGAACATGATCTCTAAGACGGATCAATAAGATAAGTGGACAGTATTACTACTGAGTAATACAAAATAGAATACGATATGGCTCCAAAAGACGTTGTACGACCGTGAAGTCCTGGTGTGTAGCTCATTAATGAGCTAAGGTACGGTACGTGTCAAACATGAAAATACACATAAACAAATACACAAGAACCCACACCCGCTGACAGATTGCCGCGCGTGCGATGGGAATCGTCCGCCCACGTATTTTTCAACCGTTTGAATTTTGAATTTAGATTTCCACTAAACTTAATATTTCATAACAATATCTAATAACAGAATACAAATATTATTATATATGCTTTTTATAGTTTTTTCGTGAATCTCGCTCGCAACTTGCTTGGTTTGGACTCGCTCGCAACTAGGCCGATCCGATCTGCGTGTTTGGACATAGCAAAAATGGGAAAAGGAAG
>NNCF01136465.1:0-17527 GCA_002313205.1 Laupala kohalensis
CTGCATCGTTGTCATCAGACATGAAATGCTTTGTGCGAGCAGTCGCAGTGTAAAAAGTTTTTGTTGTTGTTGAACAGTTGTCATGTACAAGTATTTTTTATCCATAACAATAACACATAAAACGATATTTTCTATTCATTATCATCACTTGAGTTATTTATTACATTTACTTCAACACATTTGAATTAGTTCGACCAAATGCTGTGATTCGGTTAATGTTTTCCTGTATTTTATGACCATTTCTATGTAATTAATGTATCATCCTGTAATATTTATTTTGATCAGATGTGTAGTTTATGAAAGTATAAAGTGTATGACGAATACCATGAGCTAAATAAGCGATGACTTACAAACTCTGTTCGGAACGTCGTGTTCGTGAATCTAAAGACATAACCCTCATGATATTTTGTGGCTTCCAGAACATTTCCGCCTATTTTGGGAGAGACTTAGTTTACTAGTGTCATCTGCCACGTGGTTTATTCTATCAACCTACTCATTTTTTGCCGCGATCTTACTTCATACCTTCTTGTTCTTCTCCTGCTTTCTCTTCTGTGGATATGGAACGAACGATTCTTTTCGTTCGAATCCAAATTCTCGTCGCTGTCACCAATCCTTGTTGGCAAGTCAATGGGTGTGAAGAATTCGTAAGTGGGTAGACTCTGCTGCACGCCAGGAACAATAGTTGCTGGTAGAATTGCCTTCGTTGCAACAAACTGTTCATTTTAATGTAGTCAACGTGTTTTCCGGGGGGAATGTTAACGGACACTTATCCGTATATTTCTTCCGCGTACCTACATGTGGAAACCTTCGGTCTGGTGAAAATGGCGACAGAATAATGTACCGCCTGGTTCGCATATCTCCTTTATGGGGATGTGTCTCGGGTCTCCCGGGGAAGAGGTTGGAGGTGGAAATAGTGAACAGTTGCGGAACGCGAACGCGTCATGTGGTGGTTAACACCCCTGCGAACAAAAGGGGCAAATTATTGTTTGACGTAGGAATATATTTACTTATTTTCTATCATCTTCGCTAAAAAATGTGTTAAAACATTGTTTAATAATAATAAATTTATTGTCAAAAAAACAGTACAAACTGCGTATGACCACGTGAAGGACAATAAACTAATTTACTCTCCGGAAGCAAGCAAGGGACCATCCCATCAATTCCGATCAAGGGCCCTAAGGCAGAGGCGGATTCAAAAATTTCAGCAAAAGTTCCTAGATAAGATAAAAAGTTGGCTGCGAGTTATAAAACATGTATAATGTCAATATGTTTGTAATTTAACGCAAATATGTTTGTAAATTTACATGTACAAGTTATTATCGAACTATAGATTATTCTGAGTATAGTGTTTAAAAATCATAAGAATTGAAAAAACACTAAATTCACGATTTATTCTTTCAATAAACACGCCCCTAGGCAAAACCTAGAGTACCTGTATAAGAAATCCGCCTCTACCCGAAGGAAAAACGGAGAAAAACCCGGGCCAGGATGGGAAAAAGAAGATCTGCAAAGATCCTACATCAAATGTTAACACACGTGATCCTACTGTGCAAATGGCATCTCTTGACTTCAGAACCAAACTAAAACAGATACAAAGTTTAGTATCAGCTATAATTTTCAACACAAGGAAATTGTACGATACATCGCTAAGACCGCCTTTCACCACCACTCTTCCGCAATCTGCCGGGTACTTGGCGAGCGGATGAGTATTTGAGTGTTCACTAACCGATGGACAGACTTGGCGGATCCGTCGACCGTTGAACACCCCCCGCCCCTGGCAGCGCACTGGCGCGTCGATCCGGCGCTCCCGCCCGCCTTTCCTGTCTCATCTCACATTATCGTTCAACATCAGATTTCTGTTAGACTTGAGTTTTCAGTTAAAGTAAAAGGCAAAACGGATTTTCACTTCGAGCGATAAGTTGATGTGTGAGTGTAAGCGCGAGACGAAGTACTTTCATTTCACTCGGGCGAATTATGAGTGTATGCATTGAGAACTCTTAAAATCTGGTAAAATTGAAGAGTATAAATGGCATACTTTGTAAAAGTGGCACAAGATTAATAATTATTAGTTATAATTATTATATTTATTAATAATATAATTGTTATTGTTATTATAATACCAGATCAATAAAATTAATTATCCCCGATAAATTAAATTAATAAAAATAACAAATCCATATTAATGATTTTAATAAGTAATTGTTTTTGTTAGGAATAATACCAGATTGTTACGTATTTATTTTATGCGTTTTATTTAAAGGTGATATTTATAAAACTTTAAACAAAACGCTCCCTACCCTTCGATCCGCCCCTGGAGTGAATGTCTTGGAGAATTGCTTTTCCATGTTTTTCTTCGCCAGCCGTCAAACGCGTTCGTTGACCACAGAGCCTCTCGAGATTCCTTTTCATCTCGATGGAGCCGTTCGCGGAAAGTGTTTTTTGTGGCCGGGTGGATCTCATCCCGGATGGCAACGGGACGCGTGTTTTTGTGTGCGGAAGGGTGGGAGGGAGGGAGGACATGTGGGCTTAGCGTGGTTGGTTAGCATGCAGCATTTGCTAAAGCGAACCGAGGCGGCGTAGACTCGACGCGAATATGATTTCACCATCGTAGGTATCGTGACGTCACCGCTCAGTTTTTATAGCTCTTGTCTACGACGTGTACTGTAGGGTAGGGATGGGTGAGTTTTTGATTAAGAAGGGTGGGGCTGGGGGAGGACTTGGACTTTCGCGTTCATTTAATAAATCACTAGCGGAACGACCCGATGTTGCCCGGGTTTTGAAACAAACGTAAAACATTCATTACCGGGCATTGAATTTCTTTAAAGCGATTCACCAATAAAACAAAAACAATTCCTTTCCTTTTTTAACAAACACAAAGATACAGCGACGTTCAAAGAAAAACTAGTGCTTGATATATTTTCCCCACGTGGGTTATCGAATCATCTGTCCATAGGTGTGGATCTTTTCAATTCGTTTTGTTCGGCTTCGCCCGGGGTTCTGTGTAATATTCATTCATTTGATACTTTCTACATTTCTCTATTTTCGATTTGTTAATTTAAATACGAATAAAGCGTAAAAAAGAAGTTTGTGTTTGATCGTACACTTTTTAATCGAACACGCGTTTTATAATTAACGCCATTTTTACCTTTTTAAAACCTTCTTTCTTGTAATAGAATGCATAATGTGTGGAATGCCATAAAATTTTATCTCGTAATGTTTCATTCATTTTTGATATTGAAGTTGAGATTTTAAAAGATCCTTAATTGCACTTATTGAAGCACTTTGTGGAGGATACGTGTACAATATTTTCATTTTAAATGACTACCATCCTGAGTATTAAATTCCTGTCATCAATAGTACAGTATCAAGTAAGCGCTTGCAAGAAATTTGACCTTTTACTCGTACTTCTATCACTAGTCGTTCTTGCAGAGTAACAAAACATTTCTTCTTATAGAGGAGTATTTTTTTCTTACCACTCGCATAGCATCGTCAGTGATCTGAATACTCGTTATCATAAATTACAATACTTTTATGATCTATATTACTTGCGTAATCGAACGTAGATTTCCGCGTCCGGTGAGTAAACGTCTCGGTAGCCACAACTACCAATGTTTCGGCCATCCTGCTGTGATCTTCTTCGGGGCAAATGTGAGTGTTGATATCAATATTCTGTCAAAAAAAAAAAAAGAATATATATTTGACAGGATCAACACTTGTTCGAAATATCGAGGCCGTTCCATGTCCAATCAACGCAGGGTGTAAACCTCACTATCTGTGATTTTTATAAAATTTTGTGAGAAACATATTGCGTGTGAAAAATACGACGTATTATTGTAATATATAGACACAAACCACCCAAAACTGCTGTACACAAATCTTTTAAATTGTTCTCGAGTCTTTTTTCCTCTTTGAGGTCGAGAGCTGAGAGAGGTGTTATTTTACGACTTATTTCAATGCCGAACTCGTTTTGGAAAACTGGAATTTAAAACTTGAGTTAAATCTGGCGGGATACGCCGTAATTATGCCTTTTGGAAGAGCTTAATGTTTCCTCCAGATTTAACTAATCTTACTTTACTCTTGCTATCCTCTGATTCTGAGAGCTTCGAGACTAAAGGAAAGCTATGACATTAAGAGATGATAGTTTTGAGAAACAAACTTCAAGCTGAATACATCAAGAGGCCTGGGCTGCGCGTGAGAGGAGTGAAGTTGTTTTTATTCCAATGCCATTGGGTTTTGGCATGCGCTCAACAAAATAGTTTAAATTGTACGCTACGTTTTCTCTAACTATCAGCACTTTTAATTTATTTAAATTCAGACATTGATTATAGTTGTATTTCGACAGCCATGAGAGCCATATCAAATATAACTTGTGATGAATTTTCACAATTCAAAAAAAAAAGAAAAAAAATGGATTAGATTGAACATTTCAAACCTAAATATAAATTTATCTTCTTTAGATTACAGAAATGATGAAGTTCTAATGCAAAATATCGACTCCAGAAGGCGTTAAAATGTACAAATCAACAAATCAATTTTAAAAAATTTCTGGAAGGGGGCGCCGGACCCCCTCTTGTTCGAGTACAGGAAATTCTGCGATCCGGCTCTGTCGAATTCGCCGCTGCTCGTTAAGACCCTGATTCTGTCTAAATTTACTTTGAGCTCGCGTTGACAGTGATTTTAGGTCACACGATACGAGATGCGGGCAACTGACTGAAATGTGTTTGAATGGTTTATTACGTAAAAATTGATACGATTGGTGGTTTTTGTCCTCATTCGATTCATTTCTTTTGAAGTAGAAACGGAAAACAGAAATTATTATTTTGATATATATATATAATGTACTAGTACAACATTGAATCACCTTATTAATACAAACAATATATCAATGATATACCTGTATGATATGGAACTACACCATCATCAATTACCACCAGCCATAACCTGTAAATACAACTAGTTATCTAAAATAGAAAGGTCAGCCTTTACCTTTGATGACGACAAAACAAAAAGCCGCGCACTGCAGCACGTGAGCTGTCGACAACGAACGGTGTAATTTACGATCAGTGATGTAACTCCTGTTTATCACTTGGGACGAAGTTACGTCGGTGAACTCGACATACAAGCAATTTTCAAAATGCCGCGAGTTTAAGGAAAGATCAGTAGAATATCAATTTAATGGTATTCCAACAGTATAAATAACAAATATGAATAGATACGAAATACAAATATAGGTTATGGTAGTAAATTAGAAGTATAATCAATAACTTCATTCATTTATCCTCCCACCTTGAACTCGTTAAGGTATAATTTCCATGTAGACAGAAGTCAAGTTGCCAACTATTCACAAAACTTGGAAATATTAAACAAAAGAAATTGTAATTAATTAATAATTCATTCTTCTGATTTTCACTATATGACCAGAGCATTTATTTTGTGATTTTAAAACTTGATAACGAATTTGGACTGTCTTGTGACTTTCTTTGACATTGCCTTCAGTCACCTGATGCGTCTGCCGTTTCCGTCGGAACAGGTTTCAGTGAGTAGTTCTCGTAAGGTATGGAAATCTTAACGTCATTGCATTTCTGTACGCATTTGCTATGTTTTAGTTGTTTTTTTCGCTACGTGAAACCAGTACTTTTGCTAGGATATCAGAGAAACCTAAAGTACGCAGAAGAGTCTGCATATAAGCCTGTAGTAATTTAAAGTTCAATAATTCGAAATTTTCCGTCGTAAGGGTATGGAAATTTGTCGCCTCTGGTTAGGGAATCGTTCATAGTATCGTTTAGAACATTTCGGGGGGATACGTCAGCCCAGTCGCTTTGACAGACATAATACCGTAACATGTCTATGGAAGGCGAGTTCTTGATAACTGACAATTCATCGAAACGAAACCGAATTTGTTACTTCATCAACGTTCTTAGGCAAAGTTAGTTTGTTCGACGTCGTTGTACTCATTAGTGGTGCTGAAAATATAATAATAATAATGCGAAGTATGCATAATTGTTCGTATTTTACAATTTGCTTGACTAATAAAAACAATTTATCTGAAACAAATTGATTCAACTGAAGATTACATCATTCACATTTAGAGAAGCGCATTACTGTCTGTATTTGGGCTACGCTTCGTAAGATTACACAATAAAATAAAGAGATTAAGAAAAGGCAGTGATTCGTGTAATTGATTATCATCAAGAATTAACTTCGTAGATTATCCACATTTCTAGTTTTAAGCATTGTAAATTACCTTTTTCTGACAATTTTAGCAATAATTATGAAATTCCTTGCAGATGTCAATGCTACTGAGAAACGTTGATTCGAGTCTCGAAGTTTTCATTCCTGACAGGAAACGATCGTAACTTATTAAAAGGGATTAATTTTGTCTGTGTGTAAGGGACTTTGGCCTCAAATGAGTCCGCTACTAAATCAGGACCAACTATTAGGAAAGGAATTTGGACTGAATGTTCCTCTTGTATTGTGTTGGTCCACTAAGAAGGGATTTTTAGGAACAGGTTTTAAAAGTGTGAAAAGTGACTCTTTAAACATCTTTTTTCAGTGAATCTCACGAAATAATTCAGATATCGTATTTTTTATATGTAAACATTGTTAACTTATGTTCTTTAAAATGGGGTTTTTGTTTCTCGATGTTTCATTTATACAAAGAGTTAGAAATGTTTTCACGTTTTTTTATTGGGGCTTTAGGGCTCGCCGACGTCGAGGTCGTTTTTGTCATTCGCACTTACGATACTATTGTTTTCGCAGCATCTCACGATCGAATTCACGTATTAACTTAGTCTTTTTTATAAACGTTACTAAATTAAATATCTACGAACAAGTTTCTGGGATCATCTCAATTTCACTTCAAAATGGGCGGAATGGGGTATAAATATTTAATTGGCTATCCTCATTGAGGGACATATTAATAAACTCGGACAGATGAATATGGAAGATTCGAACGTGAGACACCTACTTCATTTCTCTGAGTGTATACTTTGTGCGCCCTCGCATGTAAATGGGAGACGTAGCTTTGTGCCATTGAAGCTTATGTACTGCATCTGGCGATGGGATGTAGGAGGCTGTGGGTGGTGGGGCTTATCGGTAGAAGCTGGTCCGGTTAGCAGGGTTACCAACAACTCGATTTGTTATAATCAATTGATTTTAATAATGTAGCTTTTTTTTCAAATTCTTAAAAATAACTCGAGAGTTGTTAATGATGGTTTACGTATTTGTGAAGACGAAATTTGTTTCAATTGTGATTAATGTCCTTGTCACAGATACTCAAATAAAACTATAGAAGAAGCATACGTTCGAGTCAATATGTGTACCATCGCAAATGTCTTCGCCGATTCAACTTTGGTGAGGAACAGATTTAATTAACAGGCGTTCCTTTGGTGGCAGAGGAAATTGTAATATTCTTTAATCCTTAATTGTGCCATTACATAGGGCAATAGAGGTGGGTGGTAGGGACTATTGTTAGTAGGTGGGTTTACTAACATCTTGGCCCATATGGAGGTGTTCGTAGTAGTAGTTAGTAATGGCAACAGTTAGTGATACTTGGTGTAGTAGGAGGGGGGTTCACTTTCTAGTAGTCACAGCTGTAAGAACTGGGACATTGAAGTGAAAAGCTACAAATATTTTCTGACCCCGCCTGGAATTGAACCCAGAGTGACTGAGTGGCTAGCAAGCATGCTATCCCTGAGTTACTAGAGGGGTTAAGTGCGTCCATGAGAAAGTACCATTCGAAATCTATTTCTCTCCCTCAACACGGCGCTTTCGTGTCGCACGCCTTGGGAGTCGAGTTAGAAAAAGCGCAGGTCGGTCACTCGCTACTCGTTCATCTGCACGACAGCAACAGCGATGGCGACTATTTTACTACATTTATTGTTGAAAAATAAGTTGCAAACTGCGCATGATCACGTGGCGGACAGTAAACTAATTTAGTCTCCGGAAACAAGCGAGGGACAATCCCGTCAATTCCGATCAAGGGCCCTAAGGCAGAGGCGGATTTAACATTTCTGGACTCTCCCAAGATAAGAATGAACAAAAGTTAGCTACGTGTTATAATATGAGAATACAAAAAAAAAATTTTTAAATGAAACCCGAGAGTTATTTCACAAGAATATATTAGTATAATTAATGGATTATTCGGAAAATATTGTTTATAAATCGTAACTATTAAAATTACTCTGGATAGGATTCACATCACTGGCACAGAGTTCAAAAAAAAAAAAAAATCTGGAGGACCCATGACCTCGAGGTTTGCAGAACCCAAACGAAAACTTCGACCTGCGCCGCGTTTTCCATAGCAGACTAATACTACCACCTTCACTACAGCACTAGAAGCACAGGTATTCTCATGCCCCCATTTGGGTTTCATACTCTGTTCATGCATGTTGCGAGTTCCATGAAACCGCATGTACAATTTAACTTCAGAAATTATTATTATTTTCTGTTTTTTTGTTGCACTGTCCATTCTGATTCTTTATTAGGCGGGATCAGTTGCGGGCAATAGCGAGTAAAGTTATTTAAAGATCAATGCTGAGGAAATTCCTGACAATGTGGCAGGTGGTAAGTACGACTGACTTCTGGATAAGGTAAGCAGTTCCCTTCTTGATCCCTAGGACTGAGAAATTTTTACGTAGCATTTTATGTATGAGTCCTGTGCTGGAACTTTGTTTACCTTCCACTGGTTCTAATGCTATGTACCGAGTCGGAATATTTTCTTTTTTTCTCAGCGTAGGTTTTCTGCAATGTCGACAGTGAGGGCTTGTCTATTGTGTTGTGCCGCGTTGCATGTTCTAATAGTTCGCTGGTCGGTCGTAGTATAATTCGACTGTATCATTCTCCAGCACCGGCTCTGGGTAATATTAATTGTACGGTGAACGTTCCGGAACTAGTCGCACGTTCTGGGCGATTTCTGGGTGTAGCACGTAGCACACTTGTTTGTGGTGGTGAAAATCGCCATTTTGAGTCGGATTGGTGCTGCCAGATGTGACATGGTCAATTCTCTCTCTCTCACGTCCTTCCACTTGCGACATGAGTCTGTCTATTTAATAGTATAGTTTCAATGAACTAAACACAACTTTAGTACTATAAAATGAGTACCTTTTCGTATTATTATATGATTCGCTCGAGTGTCCCGCGCCTGGCAGAGTAGAATGCTTTAGCCAGAGACTCCTTCGCATTCCGTTTAATAGTTAATGCGACCTACCATCGAACCGCGACTTCCACATTGAGAAACGTTGCTCTGGAGGACGATATATTGGGTCGTAAAATAGTACAGTGTGTCCCACAATGTGACTTCGCGAATACGAAGCGGAATGTAGAGTGAAAATCCTCTTTCCTCCGATGTAAAGGGTAATGAGATTGTAGATTTGGGATAATCATCAAATGTTAAAACATGATCTAGATTCAGATATACACTATCCACGAAATCAGCAGGATTATTTTTACAATTCGGGAAAGAAGTCGAAGTGTATTTCTTCTTTAAAATATCCCTTACGCATTTCAGGTTATCTCCGAAACTTCACCTCTACAATAAGGATTTCTATATTTCGAAACTACAGTCTTTCACAAAAACGTTCGGTTACTGGTTTCGATTTCCTTATTTAAATTATGAATAGAAATTAAACCCAGGAAGAATGGAACAAAAGTATTTGCATCTGTAAACATTTCTGAATACTAAGCGACCCAACATCCGTCCTTCTCAATTCCCTCCTCAAAGTCCAACGGTTAGGTGGAAGAGCAGACCTCGCCAAAAGACATAAAATAAATAAATATTAAGTGTTAGAAAAACTAAACAAAGTACTCAATATGATGTAAAAAATTTAATTAAAAAAAAGAACTTCCCAAAAATATTCGGTGGCTTACATGGTTGACCTTCCTGTTCAACAACAAAAAAAGCTCTTAATGTGGGAATTGTTTACCCTTCTATTTAATGAATATTTTCACCAGTGAGTTTATTTCGTGTAAAAAGGAAAGTTATTCAAAGCTACTAGAGAAATAGTGGCTGTATTCTGTATGGATGTTGTGTAGAACGGAAATGATGTCATGGTGTCGAACAGTCAAATATTTTTTCAAAGTTTGGAACATTTGGCCAGAGTGAGAAGTTATATCCACGTTCAAAGAACAAGTGCCGGCATTGCCCTCTTTAAATTACTCGATCTTCGGAGGTTACCCGGTGCAGAAGAACCCCTTTTTAACCGGTATGGAGGGAACCGAGACCCTAGCCGGTTACCCGTTTGGCCGGTTAATCCATGTTTCCCGCGAAGAATGTACTTTCGTCCGAAAATACCCTATCATGAATACACAAGCAAATCATTGCAACTAATTTTATTGTAATGCATATACATACCTACTTACATTCCGAACTAGAAAAAAAATTGATTCATTGCAAAATAGTCACGTACATGCTGATTCATAGAAAAGTTGATCTGGAAGCGAAAGGGGAATCACTCTGACGTTCTCTTTTCCCCTCCACCGTTGCAACACAAGCACATTGCTCACGTGACGTGGCGTCTCCCTCCCCGTTATAGTTTCTTGGTATTTACGGGTACGACATGTCAAACAATCAATGTTTGAGTCACTACCTGCCAGCTATTAAAGAAAAAATATCTCTTCCATGGGATAGACAGGTTAATCAGAGGACCGGTTGAAGAGGGGTTCTACTGTAGGCATTGCTGGATCTCTATCTCTCTGCAGCAACAATAGATAGAAATAATATTAACATAATAAATTTTCTTGAAACTAGAATTTTTGTGATACAATTAAACGTACAAACTAATTATTATTGTGCATTTGTTACCTGCACTACTTAATTCGGCGAGAGATCAAGTTGCTAGCGATGTCGCTAGAGTTGCCAACCGCTAGCCAATGAAAAATCAAAGTAAAAGCGTCCGCAGCTCATACATGGTCACCTACAATTATCAGGTTGGACTGTAACGCTTGGCAACTTCGGTCTCTGCGGCTGGCTAGCCAAAGGAGTAGTATCTTAGCTAACATGTTCATTCATTAAAATTAGCAATACGATTACTTTTAATGAAAGATAGTTAATACTTACCCGGGGGGGGAGGACGGGATACAATTTTTTAAAAAAACAAGTTGGAATGCATTTAAATTATGTCTATTAATATTACCAAATGTAGTATTTCAACAGCTTTGTTAGAAGTATATTGTTTTAAAATTAAATAGAATAGGATGCACTATAAATTCTTGTGTTATTTTCAAGAATCATAAATTACATTTTAAATCATTACCAAATATTAAAAAAATAGGCCTATCTACCTTGATGTTAAATTGGTCCCAAACATGCATTCATTATAGGTTATATTTAAATAATACTTGTAATTCCTATGTTTAGTAGTGATTATCTTACAAGCTTAAAAAAAACATCGCGTTACACCACAGTGTATAAAAAGTTACGTTCATTTGATGCAGGGAAATGAATGTGTCCTCAATAACTCACTTAATTTAGTAACATTTAACGAAGCCGACCTGTCGTCACATAACGCATGATCCTGCCTGATAATAGTAACAATTGGCTCATTGGAACTGAATCATCTGAAGTTACCTGCAGTGGTTGTCAGAAAAGACAGCAGAGCGAATGGATGATGTGTAACCCGACCCTTTTGCGATCTCTCTTCTTAGTGTTCTACATGATAACCCAGTCTCCCCTCTAGCACTTCCGTTGAACTCATAATTTCTCTTATCTCTAGACGACTCGCTGTGCGTACGTCTCTTTGCATGACGAACGTCAATCTACAGAGGAATTCATTTTCTGCAGTATCCTTAAACACTCGTAAACAATGTACTAACCGTAGACACCAGCGCTAGGCAATACTAGGAACTAATACAAAAATTAGCGCAAACGACGAAATACGGCGTAATGAATACGAAATATAACAAGTACCCATTCGAAGTTATTAGAAACCACAATGTTGGTTAAAGATATATATTTTCAATTTAAAATTATATTTTAATTTTAAAGAACTGCACTTTTTCATTTTTAATACATTTTGTGTACTTATTATACGCTCCATTACGGAGATATACACAATATCTGCATGTAATATTATACACATAAGTGCTATTAAAAATGAATCGTGTATTTCAATCTATTCATACACTTATCTGTAGCGACAATGCATATATATTTAATACTTCCCTCTGAAATGGCCATAATACAATACAAATATTATTGTATTCGATAATTTGTTGTTTGCACCAAACATGTGCGCATTTATTTAATCAATTATTCGACCCATACTTAATTCAATCAAGACTGTCATTTAATATTGTGTGTTCCGTATAAAACGCATGGTACGGCCGTCATTGCAGTTCCTATTCTACTAGTGTCGTGTATGATCTAAAGAACAGCGTTGCTTTCTACTATAGAGAGATAGCAGCGCTGCCTTAAGGTAATACACGAAGGCTCTATTGATAATGATTTCGCCGGTGTTTACGGTAGTACTTCACGTAAGATCTTGTCAAAAGTTAATGGACTTCATGTAGTTCATGAACTAAACTATCACGGCGTATTGTAATTACATTACTCACTCATATAGTAAAATTTGTTTCAAAATTACCGAGAATTATGTTTACACGCTAATTTAAAATGTTTAAAGTCGTAAATGATAAAAATTCATTCGAAATTTCAAACTTTTAATGTGACTGTACCTGGATTGTAACTTACAGAAGAAGAGAATTTTAGATTTAAATTACGCCGTAAAATATCAAACTATTACAATAATACTTATTTAAAACTTATTAGATTACTTGGGATATGACACATTATTAAATCATGAATTTCAGTAAAATACGAACTAAAATAACACACGTTTTTGTTTACACTTTATTCGCGGCAACATTGCATTTTACATTTTAAAGTTGGTGGCATTGTGAATATTAGCTGAGCTTGTTACTTGAAAACAAAGCGTAAATAGATTCAACTTTTTGAGGTTACTTCCAACGATGATTATTTGTAGAATGTCTTTAAAATCATCTTGTTTTATACGGAAAGGCGCAGTAGTCTCTGAAAAAGTATCCCATCTACAAATAGTTCAATTTAAATTTGAAAGAATTAAAAATTACACATCAATGCTCTCATCTCTTTGATCTTCATGTCTTGGGAAAGTTAGAAGGCCGTGGCATTAGTTTTTGCACTCTGGTTGCGAAAGACGAAACGACTGGTTCGCTTGATGTAGTGCAGCGTTGTCACGTTTCATGACCGTAATCTGGAGTAGCCTGACATAACTTTTTATCGAATTTCTAATTTTATATCCCGTGACTTATGATTGTCATGGCGTTTTCAAACTTTAAGAATACCGGTGAATAATTTCAAAAAGTTTTAAGAAACATCTACATTTGCTTATATAGTTCGTTTGTTTGTTTGTTTTTTCAGCTAAATTTGAAAATTCGTGAAATCCCATAAGAGACCATATTAAATCAAAGTTGCAATAACTCTCAAATTATTCTCATGGTCATGAAATTTTGTCCACTTGTTAACAGACATACTAACAATATGTTTACGAAGTATAAACAAAATCGTATGTTTTCGAGTTTATGTGAAGTATTACCTTAAAGACCCTGAGTAAAATGTTGACTAACATTGAGCAAAAGCACTCTACTAATGTCAAGTCAGACTGACAACAAATAAAGAAATTGATTAATTTATTGTCAAGAGAGCTGTTGTAACCTATGACCATGTTGAATCAAAAGCAATAAAGTTCTTTACTGCGAGTAATATACAAAAAAATAGTGCGTTTAGAAATAGCATCCTGCAACGCAATTTACGGCCAGTCGTCACGGTTGCACGGCAGTAATACTTATTCTGCTATAGATATCTTTTTATTGAACATTAAATTAACCATAGTCTGTCGGCAACAGTCGTGTTTTATCGAGTGAAACTCTAACATTAAATATTTGTCGATATATTTTTCTAAACAAGTTTAAAATGTTATGATGAATAAACGTTTTATTATTTATCATAAAGACAATTTATTTATGATTCATCACCGCATACTAGAACCAAATTCTCGAAAACTTTAAAACATTAGTAAAAAAAACACTTTAATATCGCGTTTCGTCCCTATTTGCGGGACATAATACATATTAGTGTAATATTTTAGTCACCAGATTAAGCCGCACCATGGTGAGTACTATCTGTAATTATACTTAACTGAAGGTTTTAAAATTTAAACAGTCTATAATTTGTACATATTTCTTCCTTCCGTGTACCCTACACGTGGAGAATATATCGAACCCGGGTCTCTTGCTTCGATCGCAGTTGTGGAAGGCGAACCGGTGGTGTAGCGGTTAACACCCTTGCGATCGAAGCAAGAGACCCGGGTTCGAGTCCCGGCTGGTCGCCATTTTCACTAGACCGAAAGTAATCACAGTCTATAATTTGTTATTTGTATGTGGTGGTGATATGTGACAGATAAATAATATATCTGCTCCAAGTAGGTCATTCTACATTTAAACCGTTGAACAGGAGTTGTTTATAGTAGACCAGTTAATGAACTTGAGAGTTGCGATATTATTTAGTGTGTCTATTATAAAAAGCTCAATATTATTAATTCGTAATATAATAATACTGAATTTAATTTTAACATTACCTCTTCGTCAATGTTTCTTCAGTTACGTTTTTAGATAAATATTTTGAAGAAATAAATAAGAATTAATAAGAATTATTTTCTTCGGAACATTTTGCATAATGCTTTTGTTTCAAATACGTCTCAAAGAATATTTGAATAAGGAAAATATTTGAAAATGAAACATTGACAGTGTCGTGATGTGGGGAGGTTAAACTAATTATGCAAAAACTTGTGCATCTGGAGTGTGCCCCACAAAGAACACTCGTAATTTCATTCTTCAAAGGAGGTCATACTACTAAAAAGCCTCAATAGCAATAAAACTAACCCGGAAAATAATTTATGTATAAAAAGTAATACATGCAAAATTATACAAAAATGACGTTAAACACATCACTATGTCTAAAAATATTTATCCTCACAACCATGAAGAGTTTGGTGTTCATTCAACTACAGATCCCAAGAATTTTCTTCCACCGTGAACTCTTCGCATTTGTCTGATCTCAACAAGGCGCCTCCAAATTAACTTATTTTTAGTAATATCTCTTCACAGTATTTCGAAAACGTACGAAAATTGCTTAGCAATTTGAACGTGGAATGTAATGTACAATGAAAATGTATATTATCAAGTTTTCAACATTTTGAATTTTAAGAACCCGGAAGTGGAGCAGGGTGTGTAAAGGAAGTTGGAATGAGCTGTCCAGACATAGACTTCTATTCCCAAAGCATCTCAAAGTCAAATCTCAAATTTGGGTTCGGTGGATTCATCGCCAAAATTCGGAAATTGACTTTCCTCGAACCAATTCATGTAGATGTGAAGAGATCCCGAATTTCTTTTCGACCGATTTATATAGTTTCCTGATACATAATTGGAAAGAAAAGAAAAATTGGCAAAAAATTATAAGTGTGTTAGTACTCTTTATGTACGTTTATGTAAGTTCTTGTGTTGGCAGTTGCTTGGGTATAGCGACTTAATTTCGCAGTGTCGTGTGTTGCAGATGTGCGGGTAGGCGCAGGGTATGAGAGTGCGCCTCATCGCTTGGACGTCGTCGCCGCCGCAGCCGCCGCCGCCCCGCGCCGTCTCCTCCGACGCCTCGTGGATGCGTGAGTACCCTTCAAGGTCAAGGGACAAAGATTTCCAAGTGCGATTCAAGAGCCTACTACAGCGGAGCCTCGTTAACTCGAACTTCAAGGGAAAGGTTATAAGTTTCGTGTTTTCGAGGTATAGAGGACTTCCAGATGAGGAGTTTTCAACATTATCCATTTCGACTTATAAAGGCATATGTTATTCATGTAACAGTCATGCGAAAATAAAAATTCGGCTTATTCAGATTTATTTTACTGCATTTGTATTGTACATGGTTACATGTATGAAGATTATTTAATGGTAAAGGAACAACTTGAAAATATGTACATATTAAAATTAATTTGTAATTTTCTTTGAGTCGAGGAATTAACACATTTTTTGTCAATTGTACTTAAGATTGCAAACAAGGCACTAAATATATTGTCCTCGATATCACTACATCTTTCAATGAAAGTACAAAATAATTTTTTGGAATCGGATATTAACGACAATGAAACTGTTGCTAGGAGTTAGAGAGTCTTGCGAAAAGAATTTCGATTTACAGAGGTCGCGAAGTTTACATACTGCTTTTTCGAGATANGTTTGGAGTCAGAGAGCGTGATATGTGTAGATAGTACATCACAGGGAAATCATATTCAGTTCGAATCATAGCGTCTAAATAATTCGAGTTGTAGGGTTTTTTTATTTCAACAGAAGGAATGACTAATTTCTTCATCTTAAAGAGGATTTCGAGTTAACGAGGCTCCACTGTGTAGGATTTTTCAATATAGACCCCTGACTTCCAATATCTGTTGATAGCACAAGAAAAATCGTAGAAAAAACTGTAATACAATGTTTTGTTACTTTCTTCTATTTATAAACAAGTGAAAAATTTGGTCTTATGAATTTAAATTGTAATTTTTTAGAACCGGAAATGTTTGAAAAAAACGTGATATTTTTAGGGTTTTTGCTAATACGTTATATTTATTATATTTTATAAACTAAGCTAAGACTGCCAAAAACAGTTCTTATGCAGTGAATGATCACTGTTCTGTTTGCGATTTAATTAAATAATTTCAAGGTTCTACTAGCAAATTATGAGAAACTAATTTTTTTCTTCAAATTAATTTTATTCACATCTAGCAGATTTCCTTGACTTTCGCTAGTGAATTTTTAACAAAACTTTAGATTAATTTATGATTTTAAATTATTTGATCTGATTTAAATTTCTTACAATGTGATTAATAACAAATCATTGCAAGCACGGTGTCAAATCTCCATTTTAGATTAGAGTGATGATTGGTAAAACGTTCTTATTATTCCTTTCCTATGATATTTGTGTCAGTTAAAATAGTATTAAGGTCGGAGAATAACGGAAAATAATCATTTTGAATAATAACCGCCGGGGATTGGTCACGCGTATGCACTTAGATTCAAAAAGCAAACAATGTCTCGTATACAAAAATGGTAAAGAGAATCCTNTATTTTGAATAATAACCGTCGGGGATTGGTCACGCGTATGCACTTAGATTCAAAAAGCAAACAATGTCTCGTATACAAAAATGGTAAAGAGAATCCTTTGTTTTCCCAGGGATTTTAGAACTCGCCAATATCAAGGTCATCAGAGCTCTTGTGAAGAGAAACAATGCTTCAAAAAGAAGAAAAGAACTTGTCTCACTAACTCTGCCGAAGTGGCTACGTACGAAATTGATATCAAAGGAAAATTTAGTTGGGAGTAATTGTGAAGGATTNAGGGAGTAATTGTGAAGGATTCATGAAATTTCCATAAGGAAGGTCGCGGCTAATGAAGATAAATAAATAAATTTATTGTCAAAAAAAGCAGAACAAACTGCGTATGACCACGCGGAGGACA
>NNCF01136469.1:0-14864 GCA_002313205.1 Laupala kohalensis
GCGCCACATCGCCTCGGTGGCAGCTACAAACTACTCCTCCATCCACCGGCAGCGCAATCAACGTCGCTCTGTCACCTCCATTGTTCCTCCAAGGTCACGAAACGCTCCCCCTCCACTCTACAACCCCCCGCGAAACCTTCGTACCGGCGGTGCGCGCATGGGTTAATGAATTCCCGCAGCAGTGATTTGGAAAGTGCAGCCGTCTGAGCTTCCGAGTTCCAGCAGCGCTGTTATAAAATTTGCACGATTTTTCGTCTTAATCGTAATCGTGTCTTCGTGGATGAGGATTCAGGAAAGAAAGAATGCGAAGAGTAAGAGTCACTTCCGGAAAATGAAAAATATTTTCAAATACGAAGATTCACTGAATAACTAAACAAATATTTAATTTATCTGCACTCTGAATGTGACAAAGAAGAGAATGGATTTTGAGATCTCTAGAAATACTCTTCTAATTTCAAATATGTTTCTCTTCTTAATCGCCCCCGTGAGTCATTACTCCGGTTTCTATTTATAAATTTATAATTGTTGCTCTTACATTGTTTCTACAATCAAGATTACGACTTCGGTACCGATAGAGCAGCCCCATGGCTGTTGATGGCTTGTTAAGGTTGTTTTTATTCATGCGTTTTGTCTGTGAGGGGAGGCTGCAATAGATCAATGATTCAAAGCTCAGCATTCCTATTGCGCGTTCATTCGTATATGTTCACACGAAAGCTCGAACGAAGGGGATACGGCGATGGGGAGATGAAGAATAGAGAATAGACCCCCTGAAATTTCCACAAAAGACCCTCTTTTGTCCATCTTGACAAAAACCATTTCGACAGACCTGGGGCTTGAACTGCTGTCTCGCCATTCCGAGAAGTGGTAGACGAATGCTCAAACCGATTCACCACGGGTTACCCCCAAGGAAGCCCTACATTTAGTACATCATATGTTTCATCTCTCTTCAACTAGTCGACGTTTTCATATGGCCCATCTCTCGCTTCGTCACACCATACTCCCTAAAAAACCAAAAAAATCTTTCTTTACAAAACATTCTTCCTTCGAAAGCATCGTTAGTGTAACCTCATCTTCTTCCTAACACGAGATAATTTGTAAACATTTTTACACTCACGTTCGACTAAAAAATATATAAACTTCAAATTATACAGTATAGGATGTAGTAAAATCAACATTAAATTCACCTACACGAGAACCTTGATTACCCTGATCTCTCATTTATCCGACTCAGTTTTATAATCAAAATATCATTTTCTTGTTTACTTGTATGGTAATTAGTTTTATAAGTTTTAAATACAGTAATTTGCGTGTCTCCAAGCAAACAGGAAATTTTATTTTGCGAGAAAGTCGCTCGTGTTATTTACTTAATTCTGTTTACTATTCTTTGACAATTTATCATTTAGTAATAAAAGTAAATGTTACTTGTATTCTCTTTGCGCCTGACTCCACTTTTGTTTGATTTTTGATACTCAGATTTTAGTAAACATTTGTTACGTAATTTGTTACAATTATTAAATAAAATAAATTGCAAGTGTTTTCATTACACTACATTTTTTATTACAATGTTCCATATCATCCACATTTTCGAATACGAGTATATGGACCAGTTGGTTTAGAAAATTGTAGTGTATTTAGAAATAAGAGGAACAGAAATATTTCAAAGAACTGAAATAATGCCAACAGATTTTCACGATAAATAATTACTTGCGATTAATTAATCAAAACATCCTGCAAACGTATTGGAACAAAATGAAACGTTTCTTCCCACAGAGAGAAAAAAAAAAAAGAAAAAAATGTGTTTCATGTGGTATACAAATATGTTTCACTCATTGATAATAAATTTTGATGAACGTAAACAACAAAATCAGTTAAAATAATATTCTGTCTTCAGCTTAAAAAACCCTCGGCGTCGTAACAGTATGAAAACGCCGCTTGTAATATGCGCAAACATTAAGTAATTTACATTTTTATAAACTTTATTAAACAATGGCTTGATAAAAGTTGTGTAAAATTATCTCCTACGAGTCAAATCTATTTCACAAAATCTAGGTCACATCACATGGATGGTGACTCACCAAACAAACCCATGCCTTAGTTGACGTCATAACTTTTGTTTCAGCAAAACAAGAACCAATCAGCGATCGATTTAACCTTTTAAACCAGCTTTCTTCAACTTTTTCTGAATTTATCACTTACAATGGGAATTCCTATAGTACCACTTAAAAGTACTAGATTAATACCTGCAGCGTAGCTCTCGTGATGATTTTGATATTTGTACGGAAGAAAAAATCTAAAGAGGATTTTATAAAAGAGTACTGGAATATGCATGCCCCACATTCCGAAAATTACTTTATTTAACGGTTAAACGATTCCCAAAGAAAAGATTGGGTGGAATTTCAACATAAAATTGTTTGGATGGACCAACCCTGGACTAATCTCCAATCTCTGTACCATTGCGCAGGCGAGGGAATAAAGAAATGTTTTAGATTTAATGAAAAAGTATAAATAAAATTTTATAAAATCATTGTTTTTGAAGTATTTTGCCTCAGTTAACAAATTTTTAAACAAGTAGAGATTTTTTAAACGTTAAATTTTGTCACAGAACATAGAAGGAAAATAATTCAAAAATGTATGATCGTCCTGAAGCGTATATGAAGCTCTGGAGAGTTAGGATTTGGAGCTTTAGAGAAAATTTAAAGACTGCACATACACACACACGCAATGGATAAATTGGTACAATTAGGTTAACATATTTGCTTCCATTATAATAAATAGTGGTTTAATGATAGCAATTCCTTCTAAAATCGAATTATTAATCTTTTATTAGCTTAGCAATATTTCTACTCATCACAAACTTTGTAACACTTTTCAAGGAGACTGTTAGTGTCATATGATGGGAGAAAATTGTGCAGGGAGAACAAGAAACGAAAAAAAAAATCTGGAGAGCTCCCCCACACATTCGTCATTGGACATCATCGCAAAAAATTGAAAATCTCTCCNAAAATTGGAAATCTCTCCCGGAACAATTCGTATAGATCTGAAGGAATCCCAAGATTTTGTATCGATTACAATATTTTTCTTATACATATGTTAAAAAAGAATGCAAATAGGAATTATACAACACAAAGGATGAAGAAGAAAGATGAAAGAAGTGGAATGGAGAGATTCCGTAGCCGCGCGTTCACAATAGTCGATGCCTCTAAAGGAGCGCCAAGGCTGATCAGACACAACTGCCGCCGCAGCTGATGGCGGTCATCGAGATAAGTGTTGGACAAACGCCGCGCGCATTGCGAGGACCGGTTCTTCGCAGAGGTCATTCTTCCTCGGAGGTCACAAAGGTTGGAGGTCGTAAGCGGTGCGCCCTTCGAATAACATTTCGGATTTACACCCTGGTTTTGGAGACGAGAGATGAATTTATTTCGGCTTCACTTGTACTACTGTAAAATACAAGTTTTCTCTGACACTGGCATAAGTACAGACTTTGTTCAATAATACGTTAATTCTAAAAAAAATCTATATTAATTTGCCAAACATCGGGCACCGTTGGGAATTAACTATCTTCCAAATTGAACCAAATTCTTTTATTCTCAAAGTGGTTAAGTTGTGGATCAACTAGTGATTATCAGAAATCTTTCAGCTAAATACACAATTTCAAAAAGTTAAAGATCCTCTTTATTCGCTTGAAATCTTTAGGTGTCCCAAAGATGAAAGAATGACAAGTGACTGACGAATGAATTAATTCTCTAAATGAATTCTTCATGCTCCCTCCTCTCTTCTAATTTTCAGTTCAGACTAATTTTTAATTAATTTATGATGTATATCTCTTTGTCAAAGAGGTTAAATAGGCATTAGTCACGTCGAAATCTGTGAAATATTATTTTACTAAGCATACGTAAGTCCATAACTAAAAAATAACTTTTGAATTATTTGAAAGTCATCGCCTTTAATTAGAATACAGCTTTCCCCAGATATTCTCTGGTGACGAATGTTAAAGATACACTTGATCACTCATGGGAAAGTAAAATAAAAATATAATAGTACTAATTCTTCCGGCGTTCTGATGTTCAAATAACTTGATTTCTTAGAGCTCAAGTTCGCAAACGGAAATCATTTGCAATCTAACAACAATGTGTCTGAAAAGAGTGAAATATTCTTTTTAAAATTAATAATTACTCTACTAATTATACATTTTGACAATAACAGAAAGAAGATAGAATACATCTGAGCGATCACCTAATAAGAGGCAAAGTTGCAAATGAAAGGAAAATTCAATTTGGCAAATAATATTTCATAGGACAATCTCCATAAACCCCATCAGAAATTCTACAATTTTACTCTTAAAAAGTTATAATGTTCAAAAAGAGTTTTGTGAATTTTAAAATAAATTATTTTCTCTCAATTATTGTACATAATACAAGAAAAAATAATAAATTGAAATCTTTATTAAGGTTTCACCTCTTCTGACCAGCTTGAATGAATCATTCGATTCGTCTTAACCTAGGAATTCTGAGAATGCAAAAGGCAAGGCAGTACCACGGTTCGAAGAGAGTGGTCACGTAGCTATTCAGTAGAAACGCTGTTGTAATAACCATTCACTGGCCACGTTCCAACGAAACAATAGCAGGCAGGCTTGGGTCAAACACCTCTCCTTCTCGTATTTGGTGAACTCATTCGAGGAATATCTAAAAATAAAACAATGGAATGGAAAAATACTTGACGAAATAAAAAGTGGGGAGATATAATCAGCTAACTATTCGAGAAAAAACGAGGAAAAAAAATCAGTAGCTAAATAGTAGTCGAACTCATTCAAATGCGATGGAAATCATACAGGTTTTTGGAGATGAAAATGTGATCTAATTGTCTCATTTTAGGTAAAATTCATTTAAATACATTTTTGAAAATTAAAACCCTAGAACTGAAGGGAGACAACCCGCAAAATTTTGAGTACTATGCGTAAAAACACAATTACAAAAAGTCTCTGTCCTATGCGACTTGACACAAGGAAAGAAACAAACAAGACAATGACAAACTTTCAATGATTCGTTCTATCTTTTCCAATGTAACCGGACACCACTAGGAAGGGGACGTTCCGTCACGAATAAACAGGGAGAGAAAAATCTTCAAAACAATCACTTTAAGCTCAGTAACGAAAAAATTATCAGCAAATCATATAGTAGGTATTGACAATGAGATGTCATCAAATTACTTCAAGTTTAAAATAGATTAGATTCATCGAAGGAAGCTCGATCACTCAGATATTTTAATAAAATAAAATGTTAGTTCTCCATATTACATGTAGCATAAAATGCGAGTGAACACACAAAAATATCCAAGGGTTAATTTTTCAAATGGTATGAACAACATAAAGCAGCGAAACATAAAACTGAAATATACTGCTTTGTCTCAATTTATTCAGATATTTAACCTTAAACATATTAATTACTTTATTTTGTTAATAAATAATATTACTCCAATAGCTCTACAAAGGAAAATAACCACTTTAAAGGAATGAAAATTGTGGGAGAGTCATGCTGACAACTTCTCGTCCTCCTTGTTCTTCAACACTTTGCGAAACTATACCTCTCCGTGATTCCGAATCTCATGAAGAGACAACACAAACTATAGAATACTTCTATATAAAAAGAAAATATGCATTTATAATTTATAAAATGTTCCAGATCGTTAGTTTCATTCTGTTCTAAGAGTTTAACGATGCAATTATTCATTTACTTAAAATGTAAATCAAATACGAACAATTCATTCAGATACTTTTTCAACCGTTCAAACACACTTCATCTCTTAAACAGCGTTTAACCACACTGCGAGGTAACAGATTAATGATGATATATTGAATTATTCCTACAACAGCATGAATCGGAATCGATGAGGTCAATACGGAAGAATAAAAAAAATAAATACAGATCGTCGGCTTCCAAATGTTGTGGAGTTTATGAGATGTATCCGTGTGAAGGTAAAGGTATTATTGAGAAACTCCTGACGAAGTCACGTAAAAATTATCAGCAAATCATATAGTAGGACGAAGCGTAGTGTTTTAAGATTAAAAAGCATTTTAAATCTACCAATAAAAGTCTTATTTTTTAATTTAGTAATACACCCAGTGTTGATGAATCTTACTTCTTAGAACTGTTCGTACAGTTTAGTTAGAGAAGGCAATGTAAACACAACACAGTGCTTCCCTAGGGCGAATGAAGATGAGTGAATGTTGTGGTAGAAGCGGGAGTCCCCCGAGAAAACCAGCTGCTATCCCTGCTTCGTCCACCATCTCGAATACTACTTGAAACAGAGAGGGTTCGAACCAACATCACCACAGCTCGAAGGCGAGTGCTCTAGGAACTATGCCTCATCCTGGAACTGTTCTGAGCATATACAGTTTTTAAATTTATTGTCAAAAAAAGCAGTATGACCACGTGGAGGACAATAAACTAATTTACTCTCCGGAAGCAAGCAAGGGACCATCCCATCAATTCCGATCAAGGGCCCTAAGGCAGAGGCGGATTCAAAAATTTCAGCAAAAATTCCTAGATNTTAGCTGCGAGTTAGCAGTTCAAATGCATTTTATCAAACCATGTCTGATCAACTATCAATCATCAGAAGAATTTTTTCGTGCAATTTAGTTACGATAGTCAGCCGACTTAAACTGGTGTATTCTCTCAGCTTTCAGATTTCTTTTTGTTGCAGTATTTGTAAGTGCTATTGAAGCTGAACTACATGGGACCATAGTAGGTAGGAGGTGGGTGATAGGGTTATTGTTAGTAGGTAAGCCGGTTAGCTGGGTTTACCAACAACTTGGTCCATGTGGAGGTGTTGTAGGAATTGTTAGTAATTTTATACTAGTAGTAGAAGGTGGATAGAAGAAGGAAGGTTCGCTTTTCAATTATCACAGCTATTTATGAACATTGAAGTGAAAAGTTACAAATTTTTTACTGCCCCCGCTGTGAACTGAACCCGGAGTGACGCACGAAAGCCCTGAGGTACCACAGCCGTTTAAGCTTCCAGATTGAACGACATATGAACGAGTCAGTTCCAAACTCCGTTGAGTTCCCGTTTCGTAGCGAATAGGAACGCGTAGGAATGCGGGACTGATGCCGACTGGAAAATTCTCTTTTGTATGGAAATGAACCCTTGGCGTTCCGAGAGAGGAAATACGGACCCTGTTTGTTAGGTGCGTCTCCGACTGCAGATCCTCGTCAATCCTTCTCTTTCGCGGATTAACATTTTTACGAGAGACAACCAAGTACCGTTACATTGATGGACATCTGTTTCATCTCATCCACAAAGGTCACTAAGCTTTGTTCATCGCATGGCTAAATGCAAACGATATTGTAGGGATTGAAGGTTTAACTTGGAAAAATATTCAAATTTTGATTTCAAATGGTAGTGTAGGGCAAATAGGTAAAATGTAAATTTGCGTTTTATTGGAAAGAGAATTATCTCAACTTTAGAATTTCATTAAAAAGTGAGTTATGTCGTTCCCATTGATAAAATGGTTTACAGTGTATAACACATTCATACCTTCGCGATCTCGCTGTTCCATAATAACTAATCAATCTTTTTTCTCATCTCATATGTAAATAATATCTTTTTATTTTGCATATTCTAAGCCCGCTCTTGCATTGGTGCGCTTAAAAGATTTAACGGCAAAATATTATTAGATATATCAACTCGTTTAGTATATTCAAAGGTCGTATTGAGCCACTTACCAGGTCCTATAGGGTCTTCGGGGGTTTCGAGATATTTTTGCAAAATGGTCAGGACAAAAGGGAAATGATGTGGATGCATCATAAAGCAGTTGCTTTAATCTCCAGACTAAATTTGGAATTTATTTTAAAACATGAATGGGCCAACGGATCAGTCAAAAGTCAAGTTGGATTGAAAATTTCAGTATGATCCCTACGCATCTTTGGTCATGATCAATGCGCTCACTCTAGGTGGAATTTAATGTCACAATAATTCAACTCGATAAAATTTACGGATGTTTGAGATTCACATCTGAATCATTATGATAAATTATAACTGATTTATGATCTGATATTTTATCATCAGAATTAATCCTTATTCAATTGAAATTAAGGAGAATAACAACTCTGCCTATGCTTTTGACGATTATACAATTATCAACCTAGTAAAGAGCACTGTATTGAAAACAAAGGTAAAGTAAAAAGACACCTGTTCATAATTCAACAGAAGAAACACTGAACCTGCGTAAAATGAGACAGCTTTACTCGGGTCTTTCCTTTCCTTCATTTGCATACTTGGTTCTACACTTGTCAATGCTGGAGACGTAGAACTTACTTGGAGGATTGTTAAGAAAAAGAGAAGAGAAAGACGAGAAAAGAGCACGGGGCGGAGACGGAGAGATTTTAATGCACTCATAGTCCTCAGTTCCGCACCAGGTTAACAACACACTGCAACTTCGTGCAGATCTCCTTTCAAGAGATAAGATGGAAGTGATGCTTCATGGAAGATGCACACAATGAAACATTATCACAGACATCTTGAACTAGGGATACAATATATAAGGCTTAGTTAAACAAATAAGTATACTGAAAAGTTAAGTTGATAATACATCATGGAAATATATGACAGCAGTAAGCAGTAACTGTTTAAAAATTTTCAATATTATTTCAATACGGCTATGCAAAGATCTACGGTAAACGAAATAAATGAACGCCAAGAAACAACAAACATGAAGTAACAGAAGACGAAATACAACTCTGCAACGAAAAATGTCTGCAGTGTGCCTCACTAAACGTTCCTGTTATATCTCTAACAACAAAACAGCAGTAAAAAGACTCATTTCAATAAAAACACCTAATTATATATAAACTAAAGTTATATATATAGCTACAATAATATAATGTATAGGTAAAAACATATTAAAATTATTATACACGATGACATTCAAAACGGTTCGATCAGTTTAAAAAATATAAATTCCCAAACCTTTCAAAGTATATGTTGCTAAATCATCTGCATATTGAAAAACGGTAATCCTGAAATATAATCTTCCTCTTCGAACTCTTTGCAACTGATTCGTTAGCTGATATGAACATGGCGCCTCCTCTCTTGCCTACGCATTTCTCGCTGTATCTCCGAAACGGAGTGACGTACGGAAATGATGTTTAGCCATCTGTACGCAGAATTTTGCACAAAATGTGTAAAAATGTTTATATTCATGTTCTCAAAATTTTGAATTAAAAAAAAACAGAAGTGGGGCACAGTGTGTAAATGAAGTTGGAATGAGCTGTCCAAAAATAAGTTTCTATTTTCTATGCATTTTAAATCAATTCTCAAGTTTGGTGTCGATGCATCAATTTGTTCATGAGTTATCGGGAAAACAAAATTTTAATACGCACAAATACATATAAACGACTTTGGACATCATCGTCACAATTTGAAAATACACTCTGTTGATTACCATAGAGATTAGAATTGGGGTACTCCTTGAGATAATCATTTCAAATGGGATATAAAAAGTTCCAATAATTCCGACGTGTGCTAAAATTGTCAACGTTATGCAAATATTTCCGAGTTAAAAGTTTAATTTGATTAGCTTATGACTCTTTCCGTGCAGGTATATCCGGATGGTGTGAATTTTCGCAATCAACCAATCCACACCTAGACAAAACGAAAGCAGCACGATTCACAATCATCACAGTTTGTATGTTTAGATTTCTTTTCCGAACTTAAGTACTCATTGCAAATAGTACGGAGCAAGTGTGGAAAATTCAAACGAAGTGCGAAATGAACTCTTCCGTAGATCCGGAGAACTCGGCCGGCCGCGCAGCCCCAACGACCGACCATACTGCGTCGCCGTTACACTTCAGAGAGAGGCCGCGCCGTCTACCAGCTGGCACCTCGTCCACCACTTTTTGGCGGCGAGGTATCATGAAGTGCTTAGTCACTGAGAGATGCGATCCAATGCAGACATCTGGGACAAGACTGCAAACTGTTGCCAAGCAAACACCTTTCCTCGTCCATTCTAGGTATTGTAAAAAAAATTAACATCAAAACAAACTCAAAATTGGATTCCACAAAAAAAGTTATTTCAAAATTCACATATGGCCCAGGTCATATGTAATTTTGTAATTGCAAGTGGATTAAGCAGCGATTATATTGTGGAAATGACTAGGAAACATTGATAGAAAAGGCGTCTCATCTTTAGTTTCATCAAAAATTGCTCGCACCACACTTTTATTTCAACAAAAACAATCGGAAAAGTAGTTTTTCCAATATATTATAAATCTATCGGTCGTAGAGAAAAGTAAAAAGTAAAAGACTTGTGTATAACAATAATTCCTACAATTTGAGAAATACTAAATTGAAATAGGTCAACAAATAAAACAGTTATTGCAAAAAACATGCAAATCAACAATTTTTTGCTTGTGATATAATTTTGCAAGTAATATTAAAATTATGTTAAACACCCCTTGAGATTTGATATTTGTGATATTTAAACCATCCTTGCACGATCATCACGACTTTTTTCTACACATGTCATGGGCTAATGATAGTCTCACCGAATACATAATAAAATATATAATGGAATTTGGAAATATGGCAAAATACAAAGACCATGACTGTAATTTTAAGTATATATAAAAATGTTATCTGACATGGATACAGATATATTTCTTAGTTATAGAATCCTAGAACAAGTTTCACTGAACACAAGTATATAAACCAGTAAATAAAAGATTCGGTTTAATAAAAATTAAGACTTTAAAGAATTATTTCGTTCACGAGATTGCAGATTTGGAACATCAACTATATGTTGACAATAAAAAAAACATTTTAATATTTTAACATAGAACTACCCAAATGCTCCGCAGACATGAACACGGAATTTTTTTTGCTGTTATGAGCTCTAATGTAACAGGGATGCACTCGAGACTCAAATTTCTTTAGTGTAGAAAGAAAGTACACTTTACGGGTGCTGAACGGGTAGGTGAACATAAACACCTGCATGTAGTTGAGGACAGTCGAGTTCGCTTCCCGACTTGTCGTAGTTGAGGACACTCGAGTTCGCTTCCCGACTTGTCGTAGTTGAGGACACTCGAGTTTGCTTCCCGACTTGTCGTAGTTGAGGACACTCGAGTTCGCTTCCCGACTTGTCCTCTGCACGTCACTGAAGTTACCACAATCATACTAGAAAACTAAAGAGGTTATAACACTCATCAGCCATACGAGAGAAGTTTACAACATGCCAACACTAGTGCTATTTGTTTTGCCCTTCATATAAGCACGTTGATACACGTATAATGGAGGGGAAGAATTACTCAAAAACAACGATTACGACTGGTACTTATAACAAATTCACCTTGAAAATAATACTATCAGAGTGGTTCAACGATTTCTAGTTATGGTTGTCAGTTTCTAGTTTTTTGAAAGGATAAGATCCTCACCTTCGGAAATAAAAATCTGAAGTTTTCTTCATTTAAAATGAGTGTACGATTGACAATGATATTGTAGATATGGATGATACATATTTAGTTAAAAATTTTGTAAATACAGTTGTAATTGAAGGAACCCATAACAATAATGTGTAAAAGAAGGAACGTTTCTTTAAAATTCCTGAACCCGTAAAGTATTCTATATAATTACTCCTTCAGGTCAAATGACTTACGTCGTAATAAATCAAATTATATCAAGCATCATAAATAACGTTACAACACGCTTTATATTTCTGACCATGAAACACATCTTGACATCGAGTAGTCACGTACTGAAGTATAGCGATCTTTAACAGGCTGTTGTGTGCGGTCGGTAAATTTATGATAATTGAAATCATACCAGAATATACATTGAAATAACCATGTTGTTATTATCACTAGATTTATATGGATCTGCAAGAAACAGTACAGATTGACTGCAGATATGTTTTTTTTCAAATTAGATTGCCAAGACTTACAGGAATTGCAATATTTGTGTATTATTTACTAACAACTGTGTAAAATTACTTCTTTGTATAACAACTAAGCAGATTTACTTGTGAGACAATTTTCTTTGTTGTGTGCTTACATACTTATATTGATGTACATTCATGTGTATGACAACAAAAAGATAAAAACCCTACTTTACTATTTGGGGTCAGCATGCCCGGTCAATGCACCGTAAGGGAAATTGGGGGAACAGTTACATGATTAAGAAAATGTATATGTATGCAACTATTTGAAAATCGAAACTTTAATTCAATGTTATAAAAACAAACTAAAGATCAAAGCAACTTTCTGCAAATACATGAATGGTATTGTTTGATGTGATTCTAAGTCATAAGTGAAATACGATAATTAGCAGGTCTATGTACTCGAGTCCCGGACAAGATTCCACGAACCGACATATCATATCTGCAACCATAGTTAGTTAGGGTTATTGTGCAAATTACTTAAAGTTTTTTGATCCAAGCACAATATTAATTACGATATTGAAAATATATGCATTTATTGGGTAACTGAGAAGACCACTAAGGAAGAAATATTATCACCCAAGAGAGAATATCCTTCACCCATACTAACCTTGCATTGTGTTATGTCTGGTAAAAAGAATTCAGTCGTGACGTTGAAGGTGTTCATATACGAGTATATCCGCGATACACACGTTTCAATAAAATTTTAAATGTGACTCTCATATGTAAAACACAAATACTCATGTAAAATTTTATTCTCAATAAAATGTATTGAGCAACCTAATGTCGATAAGTCTTTTCTAATTGAGTATTTAAATGTATATTTCTATTATATTTATATCGTTTTATTAAAATTGTCAGAAACTGATACAGAAGCCATAACATTTATGACCAAATTTTATGAACAGTCAAGATGTTGTTTTGTACAATAATATCTAAATAAACTCTTTATTCCTCAATATTCCTAAAACATTACAACTCTAGTTTTCCCATAAAACGCAAGTTAATTACCACAAAGAAATACAATAGATGGATCACCCAAGGGATAAGGATTTCTTCAAAAAACAAACGCCGTTTACAATATCTTTCAAAACGCTATAACCAACAACCCGAATTCCATAATTATTTTCGTAAATATAAGACTATTCTTCCAAAAGTAGTATATGCAGCTAAAGTAATGGAAAACGACAGGCATATACTAAAATCGAACAACCGGATGAAAGCCATGTGGAATATTGTTAACAATTACACGTCAACTTCTGAAAATCGCGAAGAAAATGTTTCTTTACTAAACGATGGCAAGATCGTGTCAAATCCTCAGGACATCGCAAGTTTGTTTAATTCTCACTTCTCAGAAGTTGGTAAAATAACGAACTCAATATATCCAAATCAATGTCCTCCAATTATTACCACCCACATACCCAATTCTATGTTCACTTCCGAAACTAACGCCAGTGAAGTCATGGGAATCATCAGCTCCTTAAAAAACAAATTTTCACGAGGCATAGATGATATACCTGAGTTTATTGTTAAATCTTCGTCCCACGCTATATTAAATCCACTCGTAAATATTTTTAATAGTTCTTTATCGGAAGGGGTGTTTCCCAATATATTTAAGAGAGCTAAAGTGAAACCTTTACACAAGAAAGGAAACAAACTTAATATTGGAAATTACCGACCAATATCTCTACTACCCACTTTCTCAAAAATCCTAGAAAAATTGTTCTATAAGCGTCTTCTAGATTTTTTATCAAAATATAACATTCTCTCTGACGATCAACACGGTTTTAGGAAATCCTTTTCCACTACAAGCGCCATATTTTCCTTCTTAAACGATGTTACCACATCTCTAGACAGTGGAGAAAATCCTCAGGGTGTTTTTCTTGACTTATCCAAAGCATTCGATGTCATCGATCACGGAATTCTCCTTACCAAATTGCATTCTTTAGGCATTCGTGGACTTCCACATCAATGGCTAACTTCTTATTTAAAAGATAGATATCAACAAGTAGAAATATCCTATACTAAAAATAAAATACTTGAGCGTTGTCTTTCAGAAACAAAGCCACTTACTTGCGGAGTACCCCAAGGATCAATTCTCGGCCCTATACTCTTTTTATTGTATGTGAACGACATGTCATCATCCACATCAGATTGCAAAATGGTTCTTTTTGCTGATGACACTAATTTACTATGTAAACACGCCAATGCTCAAAAAGTTTTGTCTAACCTTTCGACTTGGTTCCATGCAAATCGTCTCATTGTAAACACTGACAAAACAGTGTCTATGTCATTTCACAATAGTATCACAAAATCTTTACCCCAGGTTTCTCTTTCTTTAAACGGAACACAATTAAAAACTGTTACAAATACAAAATTCTTAGGTCTCCATATTCAAGACAACCTCAAATGGAATTGTCACATTGACAATCTTAATTCCCAATTAAGCAAATTGTGTTACGCATTCCGAATCTTAGTTAACGCAGTTAGTCCACGTATTTCCCGTTGCGTATATTTTGCAAACGTTTACTCCCATTTACGTTACGGCATTACCTTCTGGGGTAATTCCGGTCAGAGTATTCAAACTTTCAGAATTCAGAAGAGGATAGTTCGGATAATTTGTAAATCTCACCCCCGAAACTCTTGTAAACCTTTATTCAAGGAATTAAATATCTTAACACTTCCCTGCATTTATATTTATGAAACAGTCGTGTTTGTTAAGACCGAATTACTGAAGTGCCACCCTTTCTTTATACGAAACAGTCTCGTTCACGAACACTATACACGCAATAGTAGTAATATTCATCGGCCTAGAGTGTCAACCACTATTTGCCAAAAAGGACCGCATCATTCGGGAATCGTTCTATATACTTCCCTGCCCAAGAATATAAAAGACATTATGAAATTGAATATCTTCAAATCCGCGGTTAAAAGCTAC
>NNCF01136469.1:15217-57380 GCA_002313205.1 Laupala kohalensis
TGCCTTAGGGCCCTTGATCGGAATTGATGGGATGGTCCCTTGCTTGCTTCCGGAGAGTAAATTAGTTTATTGTCCTCCACGTGGTCATACGCAGTTTGTACTGTTTTTTGACAATAAATTTATTATTATAATTTATTATTAATAAAACACAATGTCATCTGAAGATTCTTGTTCTGCATGTCACATGTAGGTGACAATATTTTGATAGTTTAAATGTAAATTATTAGCCGCTGACTCATGAAAACACCTATTTAGGGATATGATGATGATTGATACTGAAAGGTAAAATATCAAATGACAGACAAGTCACAGTCTCATGTTCCCACTTCTTGAAGATGATTCAGACTAAGAACTTTTGTGTAAAACTCGTGTCTCAAACATTTACGCTATCAGAATGTCTCTCAAAATACTAGAAACAACAGTGAGTACAATTTGACGAGTACAGTAAGCTTTTGATCACAAAAACAAGCAGTATACAAATTATCGGTATTGAATCGATACTACATTAGCGGNCACAAAAACAAGCAGTATACAAATTATCGGTATTGAATCGATACTACATTAGCGGTGACGTTATTTTTCAGTGAGTAAATACTAATAATGGATTTAAAATGAGACTTAAATGAAAAATAGGAGAAGTCATTCTACTGAAAAAAAAATTCTTGTGAACAAATGTTATCCACAAATTTTATCAAATATTCGCGAGTTTCTCAATTAACAACCCTGGCGTGGAGCGGAATTTCCTCACACCACGCAATATGGTGATGAGGAGGAGCTCCTGAAACACATTGCGCCGCTGCGCACGAACAATGCGGGATGGAGTCCCGCATGGCTCTGTTAAGTGGCTCGTGAGAAACCACCATTTCCGTCAGCGTGGGATTTCGAACGGTCCCCAAACGGCTTGCGGCGCCCTAAAATCAGCACCAGGGTTCTGGCGATCTTTCGCGCTCCTATCTTACCTAATGTCAATGGAAACCATAAATTTAAAGAAGTCCCGATGTGCGAAGAAAGTCTTTCGGAAAGGGGAATATTTTTCATAATTCTTTTTCTAATTGAAGAGTACTTATGTAATGTGTGAATCTAATGAAAAGCAAAAACAAAGTCTCATGAACAATGAAAACTAAAAATCTTTGAATATTCGTTCTGTATAATTAACAAGTAATTACAATAAAATATTCTTCTCATTATTTAAAGTGAGTAACGTAAGTACAAAACAATTTTAAGAACAGTTTTTTTATCTCTACGAAGATAAATAAGGCATGCTCAGAATGTAGGTATTTCCACATACAAACAAATTGCTGGTCAACACTTCCCTCCAATAGACATCCATGTCTCTAATAACGCCATATCTTCTCCCTCCATAAAGCCACTACGGTTGCTCAGGGGATAGCATGCTTGCTCGCCGCCGAGCAACTCCAGGTTCAATTCCAGGTAGAGCCGGAATATATTTGTAACTTTTCTTTTCAATGTTCCTGTTCAATTGAAAAGCGAACCATCCTTCTTGCATCCACCTAACCTACTACTACTGCTGCTGCCACCTCCACATGAGCCAAGTTGTTGGTGAACCCTGCTAACCGGCGCACCTACTAACAATTTCCCTACCACCTTCCTCCTACCTCCTATCGCCCTATGAATATAGATTCTAAAGCACGCTACATTTCCCGTTTACAAATACTTCTAACACATCTAACTTCTACTTAAATCAAATAGTATCAAAGCAAATACTGCTCTCGTGAAGTATGCGCTCACGCATTCATTTCACGAAGACCCATATGCACACATTCGTTTCTTAGTCGGGGTCCCGGATCACTTTGTCGTCTGAATCAACACAACAGGAAACGGAGCACGCAAACATTAGCTCAACCTTCATTCTCTCCGGGAAACACAAACTCAGGATATTGCTAAGGATCCCAAGACACGAGATGGTGGACTAATTGAGGACGATGTGGAGTTTACGGTGCAAGAAGCGGGGAAGAGTTCGGTTGGGAAAAGGTCGCCAACGAAGTAGTAAATGTCACGGGAGGTGTTGCATCTCGGCTTTATTTGCTTCTGCAAAGTACGTGGTCAAAAGCAGATTTTTTTCGCGAGGAATAACTTCTCCTTCAATGCAAATACCGGCATTATATTTCGGTTAATCTGATATGTTCTTTCAAAACAATGCTCGTCATCGTACCAAANACTTCTCCTTCAATGCAAATACCGGCATTATATTTCGGTTAATCTGATATGTTCTTTCAAAACAATGCTCGTCATCGTACCAAACTTATTAGGTTCGTTTGTTAGGTACATTGACATTCAGCGTGAATTTATTGTATGGGAGACCCTTGTACACTGGAACCCCTCTTAACCGACATTGGATCAACTGGTCCTCTGATTCCGGCCTGTTACGTGGAACAGATTTTTCCTCTCTTTCCGCGGGTAAAAGCTGGTGGGTAGTGACTCAAACATTGTTTGTATGTATGTATTTACTTACTCCTTTCCCCTAGTCTTGTAGGGTACGGTGCCTGTCTCTGTATGTGGCAGGGAATTACCAGGGAGCCGGATGCCCTTCTTGCCGCACCTCCCCGAGTGATCTATGAATGACATGAGGGTGAATGCTGTGGTGGAATGAATGGCAGGGGAAAAGGGAAAACCTGCCGCGAACACCGCGAATTCTACTTGGATCGGGCAGGGATTGAACCAGCGTCACCAAAGGTAGAAAGCGAGTAGGCACTACGCCGCTAGGGTCGCCCTAAAGGGACTCGACGTTAGGTGTGCAATGTATTTGTGTTGTGGTGAGCAGAACGGCGAGACGGAGAGGGACGGACTTCGCCAATTCAATTTTCCTCTTGCTTCCGAGTTTATTTTTCTTCGAATCAATTTTTTCGTGTTCGTTTATATATGTGTGTACATATAGTGAAATAAAATAGTAGCAATGACGTCTTATTTTCTTGTTTATCCGTGATGACTGATGAAATACTACGCTCTTTTTGAAAGAAAATCGATTTTTTACGGGAACTTCGAACTAATCGGACAAACGGGTAACCGACCAGGGCCTCGGTCCCAACCAGAATTATTAAAAGGGGTTTTACAGTACATTGAATCATCAATTGCAGTAGGGAATCCCAATAAAATACAAAAGAAATGTTCCTACCGGTGAAGCTAGGATTTTCTCTGGGTGGTTCGAGGTATATAGTGGCTCAAGGTACAAGGATCTGCTCTACTCAGTTTTTTTTACTATAAGAAGAATATTAAATGTTTAAGTTGGCACTTTCTGCAACCTTACCATAAATGCTTCTAGCCAAGGCGGATGAGATTTCAATCCAGCTTTGATTTCGATCCACCATCGATTGTACGATGTGCCGTTTGTTCTCCAGGAATTCTAATCCTCATGCTGGCGGCATGCATTCAACATGTTCGAAAGTTATTTCCAAATCAAATCTCATCAGGAGATCTGTTTCTTAAAACGACTTATATAATCCTATTCTTTTGACCCCGAGTCTAAAGGACTGGTAAGAATGTGTTCTTTCGTATGATAACCAATTCCGCGATAATGCCCTTTTATTTGGCTTCTTAGAAGGTGAATATGTACTTCATTTACATTCATAATTCATGTCAAGAGCTATCATGGTATACTGCTTTTTACAGGAGGAATGTGACCATTATTTGAAAAAAAAAGTTATTAGATAGCAAAGGTAAGCAATTGCTGGGAAAATCATAGCATCTTTTATTGTGGGGCTTTAAGGGCTCGTAAGCATAGTATCAATATTAATCTTAATTAATAATGAGAGTAAATAGTGAGAGAAAGGAATCGGATGAGGGAAATGAAATTTAGCCGATTTTCTGAAGGAAAGGAGACACCCACTCAGGAGACAAATAGAAGACATAGGAAAAAATATAGAAAAAGATAAATATGAATTAATATGTTTATGATAAAATACGTGCATGTGTATTGATGCGAATCAATAAATAAATATTCATCCAAAGAACCCTAAAGGAAAAGGGTTAATTTTTTTTAGAAAGTTCAGAAAGTGTACAAAAGTACACTGAGCCAAAATAAAAAATGTTACGGAATGGGAGAGATTATGCGGAGGGATAAAAATTTTGGATCGAGAACGTTTCAGCAAAATTTGAGTTCAGTAAAAAAATACTATCTTTTTTCAAGGCACGGGTTTTGATGGCACGTGCAAAATAAATGCATCTCCTTTGATTTATTGTAATGACGTCTTGTGTTTGGTCTTCTATAGTGAATATCTATGCATTGTTGAAGGGATAAAATGAAGAAATAAGTGTTTGCTAAAACATTTGCCTCAATTGTAATTTAAATTTTATCCATTGGCAATAGTTTCCCTGAAATAAAACCGAAACAAATGGTAAGTACGAGAATTAACTCCGTCGAGGATCACTTGAATTATTCTTCATCGGCTTCAAAGCATGAGAAAACGAAAATAAAATAAAAATTGCATAGTAAACAGCGAACAGGTGGAATGCGCACCCCGAGGGTTATCACCTTCCCGGAAGCAGGTAGTAAAGAGGCGAAACGCTTGAGTCAGCAATCAGCGATGGTCCCGATTCACGCACAAGCAGAATGGGAACATGGACAGAAGATGAAGTGCTGCCATCTGTTGCTATTCTATGGAAACACTCAACAAAAGCGCGATTGTAGATAAGAAATGTAGGAAATCAAGATAGCCAAATAGCGTAGGTGTTGATTAGAATCTGGTCCAAAATGATGTATGT
Source organism: Laupala kohalensis (assembly GCA_002313205.1). Taxonomy (NCBI): domain Eukaryota; kingdom Metazoa; phylum Arthropoda; class Insecta; order Orthoptera; family Trigonidiidae; genus Laupala; species Laupala kohalensis. The sequence goes on from NNCF01136469.1 coordinate 19,937, forward strand.
TTTGACTTTTCTTTTAAAATTTTATTCATATGTTTAACGAGTTTTGAAATTTACGATCACAGTCATATTATACAGTGGCATTCACTCTGTGTCATCATATACTGAATATGCTGACCTAGGTAACAAGACTTTGTACCAAATCTAAGGAGGTAGAATGATGAATACCAATTCACGAAATGCCTCTCAAAAGATTAAAATGTAGGAAACCACCGAGGATAACACGGAAAGCAAATTTAACACCAAAGAAGAGTGATGAATAGCGTGGAAATATACCTCCAAGGCTAATCGGAGTTTTATTCTCGACCCTAATACAATGCTCCAAGGATTCGAATTGCCTCAATAAATTTTATTGAGATTAAATAGGATCATGCCAGGCCACAGAAGAACAAAAAGGTCTTGCTTGATTGAGGCCTGTTCTCAGATTCCCTTCGCGAGTATGCGATTGTGCAAATGGTGCATGACACAATGCTTGTTTGGGTCAGAGGATTAAAGATCCATATCTCCAATATCTCAAATCTCTGCAGTTTCTGTAGATTACAGTTATAGATATATTGTTATAGAAATATCTCCTCTCAATTTTATCGCTCAAACTTCAACGAGTTTTTCTTTCATTCATTTTTTAGATTTAGAACTGCTTTAGCACTACCATGCTTTAGCACATATTCACCTGAACTTTATTTTGTTATTTTTCTTGATAGGTACAATTGATAACGTATTCGCTTCTGTGAATGTTGAAGTACACTTAGTCAGATGAAATGAACCTTGGGGCTTCTGTTTTGACAAAAGAGCCGCTGTCCACTGCCAAATCCATAGACCACACTAGTCAAGTTCCCGTCAATTATTTTTGCTTCAAATCAATAACATTTGAACGGTTTGATTCCAAACATGGGTTCATCTGCACTCCCTTGAAATTTCTGCTCCAAGGAGATCTAATTCGCTGAGTTTGTCACTCGGAATGCATAGCACGAATTGCTGCGAGGCGCAGAAGCCACATATTACTATATCAGCTACCGCCATAGACGTTCCTTGGCACATCAAAGGCGAGAGAGTGAGCTCCCGCGGTAAACGTCCAAGTTTAATCAGAGGGATTTACGTCACCAGCTTTTACAGGTAACATAATAATGTAACTGCTCGTAATCGAGGTTAGGATCCCCAAAACATAACATCAAACGATGGTGCGATATTGTCGCAGAACGAAAATGAGGACTGCAGAAAGATATAGTACAAAATGAGTGTTTTTCGCGGAGCATGTAAGAAATATGGGACTCAATACTACAACCATTTCAAGCCAATCACAAAAAAAAATGTCCGAAGCAGCAACATCTAAAGTTATAAGGAGAATACAAGAAACTTTGAATGAATCCTTGCCATGTTACAAAGTAGAAAAAAATTTAAAGCAAAATTATAGGTTAAGGGTTTTAGAAGTTTAAAGGCATATCTATAATTCTATGACGTATTTTATTGAAGGTAAAGGGTTTACAGAGCTAATAAAACAAAGAATTCGTCATGTGTAAATTGCTTACTTATTCACCTATAAAACCTCTATGAATAATTTATTAGTAAAATGCCTGCACCCGCAGAAAGTTTTTCGTCTTAGCACCTACCGTTGCAGAAAAAAAAATTTGCTTTGGGGGTTAGGATTTTTACATGCGCACCTTTTTTCTGAAAGTAATTTAATGATACTTCGGTGTGAAATATTGTCTGTAGATGAGAAATGAGGCGTTATGTAATTTTTTCCTTTTCTCAGATCTTTATCCCTTTTTTCTCAAACCGTGCCCATAATTTCCTTCTTTCCCTTATGTAACTTTTTAAAAATATTCTAGAGCGCATTTTATTATTAAATAAATAATTTTATACTATCATTAATTTTGCATTTAAATTACCAATTTAACACTTTTTTAAAATATCGAGATGCTTAATGTATTGTAGTACAATAGCTGCCTACTTCGTTCTTCTTCTGATGAAGAATGATTTGATGCACTTGTGTGTAACTCAATTAATTAACTAGAATAGAAGAAAGATGATTTATTGAATAGGTTGAGTATTACAGCAACTTCTCTCTTTTTTATCTTATCTTAGCACCTTTTCCCGTCCTTTCGTACACGTGAAATTAGCACCTAAAAATTCTAACCATGCTTATAATACTCCCTAAAATCTAAGGGGTATATTTTTACGTTCTTATCTCCATAACAAATGTTTTACATGATACCAGCCTTAGTTGTCATAAATTTAGAACAGTATTTCGTTGATGGTTGACATCGATTTTTGTTGTTACACAAGTGTTCGTGCGCATGAGCACTGGTTCATCCCATTAAAAGACAATTTGTTATTATTTTCCAGGAAACAATTGTATATCATTTACATGGATTAGTATATCCCGCAGTTCTCTTTTTTATTACTTACCAACTATTACTTAATATATATGTACAAAATCTCAAGTAGGTTCCGCGAAAATTCGTTAAGTTCAAGTTTCAGTTTTTAAATACTACATTCTCAAACCTACTTTCATACAGAAAACAAATTATTACGCCATACATGCAAAGTAAAAATTTTTAGTTATTGAGTGGCAAAATCAAGTTTTGAAACACTCTACCTACATTGTGAGAAAATGATTTATGAATTATGTTGAACGTATTAAAATCTAGCTCAAACACATTTCAACAATAAACAATTATTTACCAACTATGTACCTTGAAAGAAACTATTAGAGTGAATATATGATTTTACTAGTACGATGTACGAGGTTATTTCAACACGACGATTATTCGTGTATTATTTCAACACGACAATGGTTATTCAGTTCGCTTATAATTGAAAATGTTGAGAACAAAGCACTGCTGAACAAAATGATTATTGTTTCATAGGTCAAAATAACAAAACTATTGTGAATGAACCTGCACACAAATAACTCATTGCATTTGTTTGACCACACAAACGAGTGAAGGTGACAGTAAAGACAACAATAATAACGCAGTTGCGGAGAAAAATGTAGGACAATTTTTAAATATCATTAACGTCTACTACTAAATTAAATATTTTTGATGAAATTGTATGTAAACTTTATTTTGAGTATTTTTCTAACTGAACGTTTCGTCAGATGTTCATTGAATCTACAATCTGATTCTGATAATTTATTACGTATTTATATCACATTATGATACTTGTTTGTTTCTGCTTTTATATTTTTCCTTTTAATTTTTTTTTCGTCTTGTGAAACTATTAGTCATATATTCACGATTCATGTGTAGCACCTGAAGATGACCCAAGGAAAGGTCGAAACATTGTGTTTAAAAAGTACTGAAAATAGAGGTTCATTAAAGGTCGTCAGATAAGGATTAATTTTTTGTTTCTTTATCAAGATTAATTTATTGTGCTGTACGTCTTAAAACACTTCAATAATTCGCATTTAATAAATTCCTGTTGCTAAAATAAAACGAGTATTGACTCAAAATAATTCGGGAATGCCAAATAGCCTGCTGTTAACGTTTGTACAGGTTAAACATTTGGTTATAAAGTAAACACAACGGGGAATAATTAGATTCCATGACAGTTTTATGGTATTTTTCTTATGTTTTTGGTTTTCTTTCCGAGGAAAAAATTATTTTAAAATGGGAGCTGAAAGAAACTTGCAAAATCTCATCAAAAAGCTGAAAGGAATTTTCCATTTGCTTTATTGTTATGCGAGTTTCTTTTTCTCTTTTGCTACGAAACAAGTAGGACGTATCCAAAACAAGCGAAAATAATCTAAATTAAGTTATTTTGATCGACCGTGCTTTTTAAATTCCACAGGTGATACTTTAAGAACCACGCACAAAATATTTCAAAAAAGACTGGAAAAGAGGGAGAAAAGGTCAATTTCCTGTTAGCAACAAACCCACTCAATTTGTTCAGATAGGGCAACAGAATGGGCTCAATCTGCTGTTTATGGAAAATTGGTTGAAACGAATGTTAATAGAAATGCAATTTTCTTAATCTTAGGTTCGATTACAATAAGAACTCATTATCATTTAACCTGCATATGAGAACAAAAAGAAACAAGTATAACACAACTACATTAATCACAAATGTCAGGAATAACTCCCATGGACTTACATTTTACTTTAAACTCTGTGATTTTTCAATCAGAAAAAAATGTAACATCGGATATCCCATGACAAGAATGAAATTTTTTACCTTCACGACATATTATAAAAGTTTCTCTTTTTCGCACAAAAGAGCACCATTTGCGTCATAACAAAGTTTGTAGCGAGAAAGAACTTAACAAAAATAAAGTTATAAAAAATGTCATGTCTGATCATATTTTTCCCTTACAGAGAGAGTTTCTCATAACTGTCGTCTTTAAATCACTATTTGCGGTTGTATTTTGAATTCAGTTTTCTCCCAATAGGGAAATGACTTTCTAGAGGGTCCTGTCGTAGTCGGAGTTTTTCTCCGCGCTGTTCCTTTGAGCACTTACATTGGAATCGACGGGAAGAACTCTTCTTTGTTTCCGGAGAAAAAAAAATAGCTCGTCATCCACGTGGTCCAACGCAGTTTTTAATTTAATTTCTTCTTTAATAAATTGAAAATCTGAATTTAACTTTCTTGCCCCGATGTGGAGTTTATTAAAACACACAAAGAAGAAAATACACAAAATGTTTGCTTTGTGTGCGGATAAGGGTAATATGGTTTAATGAATCCAAGTCAACAGAATTCTAATTGTTTTATGTACTCGATCAGTTACTAAAATGTCGCATTGCTGATCTTCTTAAAAATCACGAAGAAAATCCCGTAGTCCGTAAGAAAAAAGAAATTAGTTCGAGCAATTAGGACAAATGAGTTAATCAAGAAAAACAAGAGCGAAACTCTTTAAAGTGCATTTGATTGTTGGATCACGAACGACACAAACGAGTATGAACGGGACCGCGCAACGTGGGTACGCCCAATATAAGCATACCATCCACTCAACGGAACAGAACGGACGTGGAAACAGAGGCTTCGCGCACGTGCTGTGCATAGCGAGGAGCAACAGTGGCGGGTAGCCCTCCTCATCGACGCGACGTTCACTCGAAGCTACAAAGGCGACTTTCGGGAGTCCACGGCGTTTCCCGTGCAATGCTCCCCTACTGCTCTTTCCTCATGACCTCTGAACGTGCCTTTGCGGTTGTTCCCGGATGGAAGTAATTCAGAAGAAAAAAAAGGATTTGAGGGGTGGACAAGTCGAAGTTTCGGAGAACTTTCTGCTTCCGGGGGAATCGAATGGCGAAACTTGGGATGTTTTCGTGAGTTTATTTAATGCTTTTATTGAATGAGGCGAAGTTTATCCAATTACAACAGCTCTTCATATTCAAGAAAAAAAACGAGGTTTCCGACACACGCGATGAGTTTTTGACGTCTAAATACAAACTCATAAATAAATTTGTTCATTATTGTTGCGATTTACGTTTTTTAAAAACCCTAGAATTTCAATTTTTTTGCTCATACTATGTTTATTTATTAAAACAATTTTATTTTCGGTGTATTCGCACAAAATTTGATACTATTATTCTACTTTTCTTATCAAAGTAATTTTCAATTTAAAAAAATATATAATTCGTATAAAGTAACAAATTTTGTCAAAATACCAAGTTAAATATAATCATACTTTAAAAACCTACCTTCGAATTTCATACGAATATGTGAAAGTATATGAAAAGTTTCCCCTGTAATTTCATAAGACCACAGAATATTTTACTGTGAATGGCACTTCTGGAACTTATGAACGTGTCTTGGAGTCGCAAAAATTTTACGACAATCCTCTTTTCTTATGAAGACATCGTGAGAAATTACATCTAAAAGACAAGTATCAATCAACACAAAGAAATGTCTGCGAAAGCGTCATAAAAAACTATCTAAGACCCGAGTTAACTACGATTATGAAGGAGAATACTTCAAGCCGCCAAGATACTCACAGGAACTCCGAGAAGTGTTGAGATGAGAGACAAAAGGAAGAAAAAAAGCAGAGCCATCCTTAGTAATGAAGTAAAAGAAATCAACAAAAGTTCCGCGCAGTTCTGCTTCTGTTCTCCGAGACCGGAGTGGATGGTATTTGCATTCAGGTTTCGAAAGCATTTCTTTGAAGTGAGATTACTCCTAATGAGACACGGGCTAAGTTGACCAGAAGGGTGAGCAACCACAGCCAAGAGAGAAAAGGATATTCGCTTCTTTGAAGTACGTGTCGTGAACGAGATAAATGAGCAAGGGACAAGAGTATGTGGTGAAGTAAATAACAAGACTACGGAATGAAAAACACATACGAAAAAAAACGTGAATAAGATGAAGGGATGAGTAAAAAAATACGAGAAAAAGTAAGAATACTCTGTATTGATGTTGTAGAGAAAGTAGGATAAAGACAAAGAAAAAAATAAATCAAAGGCATAACTATAATATATTTAGGGAAGAGTGTGGGGGTTAACGCAATAACGTAAAGAGTAAACGCAATAACTTAAAGAGTGTGAAGTTACACATACTTAATAGCTATAGAAAACGGGTATTATAGCCCAATAATATTTCAAATAGTGATAAATGAAGAGGATGAAGAAACCATTAGGAGTAAAAGACATGAAAGGAAAAACCACGCAATTTGCTTTGAACAAAAACCTCTAGTTGTCCGGTACTGGACATCAGGAAATACTTTGTCGCGAATAGTTATTTCACGGACTTCAGCTAATCCAGCCTTCTGTTTAGCGCTAACTGAAATTCAAAATGCTAAGAAGACTTATAATTAGATGCCACCCAATTAGTATTTACATACGAATAATGTGATGTTAAACAAATTGCCTAGGTCTTCTGAAACGAGACATTCAAGTGTAAGGATATAAGATGACTGCGAATAAAGTTTATGAAAATGGATGTCATAAAGCGTTGTGATCTGCAGAGCATTTTCTAAACATACGGAACCAGAATTTGGCTTAATAGTGTCACTACCAAGAAATGAAAAGGAATTCAAAAAGTATGTGATATCAAATATATGAAATGAGTTTTGTTAAAAGTGGAGAGCAGTAGATCGAAGAAAAAAAACGATGCAAATTAGATTATAATCGTTTCAAGTGAATACGTCACAGGCGTTCAACTGGCTTGAATTAAGATTACTAACGTTCATGTCATTACACCTGCAGCAAGATCTTGGGAGTGGCACTTCAGAATTTTACTCTTCAAATGAAAAGCATAACAATGTTAAATATATCAATGCTTACTGTTTTCAATTTAAAAATATTTTATGGACCTCTTCGTACTTCTTTTAACAATGGTGTTGTGAAAGTATTTGGAGAGAGGAATGATTCTTCAACAACAAATAAGAGTTAGACCATTGAATGAAGAATGAAAGGAAGTTTTTCTCTGTTACGAAAAGAAAGCAGAAAATAGCAATATTTTTCCTCAAGAGTATTACTATTAAATAAAGAAAAGGATTCTTAAGAATTTTCTTTCAATGGAACTACTCCAGGATCTCTGAATGAGGGCGATTTAATTAGATGACAACAAAGAACGTCTTCGTATATGAAGTGAAGAGAGTATAGTATATTTGGAACCTACCATTCTTCTGTTAACTCAATAAGAGGAGTGCAATAAAAACAGGAGATGTATAGTGATTTTTAAACACTATACGCAGAATTATCTATAGTTCGATAATAACTTGTACATGTAAATTTTTTGCGTTAAATTATAAATATGTTGATATTCTATTAGTATTATAACTCGCAGCTAACTTTTTATCTTATCTAGGAACTTTTGCTGAAATTTTTGAATCGGCCTCTGCCTTAGGACCCTTGATCGGAATTGATGGGATGGTCCCTTGCTTGCTTCCGGAGAGTAAATTAGTTTATTGTCCTCCACGTAGTCATACGCAGTTTGTACTGTTTTTTGACAATAAATGTATAATTATTATTATTATTAAATTTATTATTATTATAGGTTATATATTCAGGTTCTCTAGACTTTGTCTAGGGGCATGTTTATTGTAATAATAAATCGTGAATTTAGTGTTATTTCAATTTTTGTAATTTTTAAACACTATACTCAGAATAATCTATAGTTCGATAATAATACGTACATGTAAAATAAATTTTTGTGTTAAATTACAAATATGTTGATATTCTATTAGTATTATAACTCGCAGCTAACTTTTTATCTTATCTAGGAATTTTTGCTGAAATTTTTTAATCCGCCTCTGCCCCAGGACCCTTGATCCGAATTGATGGGATGGTCCCTTGCTTGCTTCCGGAGAGTAAATTAGTTTATTGTCCTCCACGTAGTCATACGCAGTTTGTACTGTTTTTTGACAATAAATTTATTATTATTCGTTTGGCATATCGATGGGGAGACTACTCAAGGCAGTGTTCCATCGCCGTTTACTCCGCGCGCTCTGACGCTTTGGCTTTAAGAAGCCATGTTGCTGAGAGTTGATGTGCAAATGATGAGGGATGAATGATGATGAGTGAATGTTGTGGTGGAATGATAGGCAGGGGAAACGGGAGAACCCCGAGGAAACCTGCCGCGAACACCGCTTCGTCCACCACCGCGATTACAAACACACATGATGATTCAGGAGTTCCATCGATGTCGATGCTTCCTCATCATCTCGTATCCGTGCATTTGTCACTTCGGATTCGGTTAGCCAGGTCTGCTTTAGATCTGCAGCTTTTTCCGCATCTGGTGCACACCCATTGACTCATAGTGAAGGTTGCGACGTCGGTGATGGATGTATGGGAGTTGCTCGCGGAGTTTGGGAAAGTTGCTGCCCGTTTCTTGGATCTATTCTGACTGGTCTGATGCTGTTGTCTTGGACTTCTGGATGTCTGTGTCGCACGTGGCTGTTTAGACCAGATCCGGACTTGGCTTCAAAGTCACATTCAGTGCATTTTAGATTTGGAGGCACAGTTGTTTGTCTTCTTCTTCTATTTGTTTCTATTGTTGTTGAGTTTGTTGTTTCAGGGGATTAGTGGGGCTTGTTTTAAGTGTGATTGGACACAGCCCCTTCCTCGCCTGCCATCTCGAATAAATGGGCAGAGAGGGCATTTCCAAGTGTAGGTGCCTTCTTCTTGGCGTCTCTCTATTCTTATTGCTTTTTCTGTCACTAATTTTTTGATTTTTTCCCTCCTTTCATTTCTGGTTGCTCCAATTCTCCAATTCCTCCTATGTATGTTATTGGAGGAACATACATACATACATACATACATACAGGAGATACACAAAGATTCAGACTTAGGAATCTCCGTTTCGTTCAATATATAAGCGACTTTCATGTATTTTATATCCTATTTTCATTAACTATTTAACTTTTTAAATACTTTAAGATAGTTGTGTCACTTAATTTTCAAGATTTCTCGAGACCTGAGATTAAATTAACAACAAACTTTAATATAAAAGAAAGCTTGTAAAATACTTGACTTTACTTGATGAATTTTAGACCTTGACACATAAATTTCCGAAGTAAATTGCTTGAAAATTCTGCTTTCTTTAGTTAGTTTCACATCAAAGAAACAACCTGTAAACATTAAAAATAGAATAAGATGAAATATTCGGTAGATAAGAAACTGACCTGGTTAAAGAAAACTCCGAAAATAACCCAGATCCAAAGATATTAAAAGCAATTGAACAAATCTTTGCGACCCCAAAACAACTTGCGTTTTATATTCTTTTTTCTTCAACCAATAGAAGGATTGCTAAGATAATTCATTATTAACTTATCTTTTTCAAAAGGAATTAGAGATGATCACAAAGATGAAACGGACAATGAGTGTGCGCAAGGTGATCATCATCTGTCCGTTGCGTGGGTGGTTGCGTTTCCCGAGGTCGTCGGATGTTCACGTCGAGAATGTGAAGATGGCGGGGGAAGAGGGGAGGGGATGTCCGTGACCTATCGCATTTTGGGATGCCGACGTGCAGTCAGATGCTGTTATTGTGCTTTGTAACTCTGCAGTACACGTTCTCGCAACGGGAAGGAGACAACCTTTAAACTGTGACCATTTTTAAAACAACGGAATTAAAGGTTTCTACATCTATCCGTGTTTGTAACAGGACGGTAAAACAGTATGAAAAAAGCCTAAGATATTCTTTTTTAATAAATAGAAATTACTGGCAAGTGAAATCAAAGTGATTTGATATTTCGTAATTCTAAAACTTGAAGTGCTTTAATTTTTTTATGATCAACCTACTTTACAAAGTAGTAAAAGAATAGAGCTTGCATATTTGATATTTTTTGTTCATTCAAAAAACCTTAATGTATTGAAGACACGAAAGTCAAACATACTCAGCTTCCAAACTAAAATAAATTTTATTATGCTCATGTTCTCGAAAGAAAAATAAAGCAATATACAGGAGCGGGAAATGATTTACCGTAAGCGTATAAGCGTCTGGTATTCTTATATTATGATAAAAAATCAATATTATACACATCTTACTGACATCAAATACTATAAACAAATATATAAACATATTTGTTGTCAAAAAGCAGTTACAAACTGCGTATTACCACGTGTATGTGTATTTGTACTGTTTGATATTTTATTAAATGTTGATACGTTTTCCAGAGTAACAAAACATGTGTGTTTAGATGTTTATCAACATGTTACAAAAACGTGAAAGGAACAAGCTACGAACTAAAATATAAGTATATGTTATCATAATAATAATAATAATAATAATAATAATAATAATAATAATAATAATGAGTGGCCTCAACGAAATTGGTATCAAAAAATTAATGGAGGGCAGACATAGCAGATACCCATGGCAAATGCTAGCCGCCTTGTGCCATGAGGGAATGATATTATCTGAAAATGAAAAAAGAGGCTGAATGGTTCTGGAAGTTGTTGAGGGTGTTACTCGTTTGTGAAATTGTCATGACGTCAAAGGGATCCAAATACAGAATAATCAGCAGCTTGCGCTCAATTAGCTAACTAACACCAACATATTTATTGAGAACAATATCAAACAAACGACTATCAAAAGGAATTTCATGCTCTTATGTCAAATAACATCCGTTGCAATTGACAAATAATACCTGTCCGGAAAAGTTCGTGATGATCATATTTTCCATCGTGTGAATTCTCGCCATTTAGTTTCGAAACATAAAATTACTAGAAGTACTCTTATATAATTACTAGAAGTGTTACTACTCATTTAAAAAACATTAAATTCAAAAGGAAATTATATAACATTTCGAAAGAAAAAGTGTTGCGACTATTGTAACGTCATAAAAAGCGCACGCATTTCAACTTGAAAACTGATTTGAGAGAAAGCCATAGAATTTCCAATTATCGGAACCTAGAAAATAAGAGCCATGGCCTGTAAAATCGCCAGTTGGTGACGTGACATCCTGCCGCGTCACCACATTTATTACTCGCATGATGCTACAACAACCGGATGTAACAAAAGAGAGGACTCAAATGAGAAGAAAAAAAGATGACTTAAAATATCAATCATAGAAGTACGGAAAATTTACTCGGCGGTCTCGTAAAATGTTCACCGTAATTTCCATGAGGTAATGAACTAGTAACCGAAATAAATCACTTTTTGAAGTGAAGTACCTTGAGACAGAAGAAATACAATAGTTTACTGTTGTACTTAACAGTTGTTTTCTTTCCTCATTATTTTATTTTAATTTTAGTTTCACATGTCACGTTCATAGTTACTTTTATCTTTTAACAACACACTCTAATCCATTCATGTTAATTTCCTATGCACTTAATGCACTACAAGTGTCGTATATATTACATCTTGGTTTTTTAATTTACTGCTGCTTAGAACTTCAATACACTTGCCCTGCTTAAATGTCCTTCTTCTAAAATTAGAGAGGAAGTAAAAAATAATATCAAAGTAATTGCAAGACAAAAAGTGAAATAATGTAGCAAAAAATGATGACGATGAAGAGAAAAGAAATGGAGCTAAGCACAAGAGGAAATGTGTAGAGAGAGAGATAAAATATCAATGTTTATTGCGTTACAGAAAACACATTCACGAAATTTCACAAGTCAGTGACGATAATTGCAAGTTATATATCACCTCTTCTCCTAGTTCTTCATTCTGACGAAGTCACGATAAGACTCATTTTCTTGTTCAAATGCTGTCAAATGGTACAATGAATATCCTTTCTAGCTCGACATAATTCATAAAATATGGTCTAATTGAAGACATCTAGCAACACCATTACACATTTTTGCACTATTTAAACTGTATATCCCGTTTGTAATTTATAACAACTTTTACTTTCTATTATCATATAGAAAATTATACTAAAACTCAATAGAAAAAAACATTCTCGGTGAAATATTAGTGTGAGCACAAATGAAATTAATAAAACATAATGTCTGTCCAATAAACTTACAGAAGTATGCATTTACTAGNATCATATAGAAAATTATACTAAAACTCAATAGAAAAAAACTTTCTCGGTGAAATATTAGTGTGAGCACAAATGAAATTAATAAAACATAATGTCTGTCCAATAAACTTACAGAAGTATGCATTTACTAGTCTCCTCATCTTCAAAGCTTCCTTTTGAGTACCTTAGAATAACCCTCCCTCAAAATTTACTTCGGCTTATAAAGAGGAACTCAAAATTTATACGTTTTCTAATTAAAATTATGATCCAGCTAAAGGATCAAGTTCAAATGACCTTAATCCATTGACATAATTCACATTGGCTATAATATGCCAACATAAATTACACAATCTAATTTTTTTTTTGCAGTTAAAAAAAGTGAATACAATTTATTGATACGTTATCTATCTATTTGTAACCTTTCTTTTACTGTAAAAGACTTTTCTCTCACTGGTCTGAAATCAACTCCCTGTGTGTTAGCTGGATCCCGAATTGAAAGTGTGACGTCAGCAAATAATGGAATGAAGTCATATCCAGAGAATGCTGTATCACAGGCAATTCACAAGAGGCCCCGATTTCCCACGAAGAACTCTACGCTGACTTGGAATACATACTTGTCACATGAGTGAGAGGAAAATATAATGATTTTAAATTACTTATAAATAAATAAACATTCAATGAACATTGTTTCATGTATTAATTTTTTTTTCCATTTTGCTTTGATTAAGTTTTAGTTTTCTATGTTGTGTCTCATGAATCTTGCAAATCCATTTCTAACCAGACTCGTAGTTAGAATGAATATAACTCTTTAAGCTCTAATTAAAATTTACAAACAATACGGGGGCGATAATTCTTCCTAATTTATTTTGTCTCCATGCCTATGAAGATGCTGGAATCCAATATGATATCATAGATGGTTGCCTTCAAAGCTGTTACATTTCAGTTGTAGTCTATATATATTAAAAAATATATAATATGTATTCCTGGGGACCAAAATTGCATTTTGATTTTCAAGAAAATTTCATTCTCAGATAAAAAATAAATTTATTATATTTTAATTTAAAATATAACTCTAGCAACAATAAAATGCCTTAGAGTTGCAGTTTTCAAACAGAAACCGATCTATGACGTTATTTTCCGTTATCGAGCGGAAGTCATTTGAAGTCAAAGGATCACTTTTTTGTCTGTTCATCTTTCTACGAATGTTGCCTTACCTTACCTAAATGGGGTACCTTAGATCATAGATGAGCTTATCTAATTGTTTTTAATCACGTCTTCGCCAACCCTATCTGAATTTATTTTTTTGAGTATACTATTATAGTTCAGTTATCATCGTAAAGGAATGACAGGTGTTATGTTACCCGGGAAAAAAATCATATATTAATCTTTTCAACTAACGTTCGATGACAGTGTCAAAATCAATATGTGTGTCAAAACTCATCAGACTCGTTTTCATTATATTAACGACACATATTCAAACATAGGAAGTGAAATTTGTTCTCCATTTGTAGGGCTAACCGGTCATATGAAATTAGTTCATAGCTATTAACGGAAGTAAATCCATGCTAATTTTTGGGAATCAAGACTAAGCACAACTTAAGAGTAATTTGACCAGGTTAACAGTGTGTCGCAAATAGCTTGGAACACTCTAAATTTCATGAAACAAAATATAAAGAAAGGTAGTAATGAGACGACAAAAAATTAGAACAGACAACCCTTTTTAGATCTCCACTGACATGTGCATCTGCAAAGTGAGATCCATATCGAAAATACCACAGAGAAGAATTAGAAAAATATATCAGAAAAAAGTGATAAAATTCATAGATATGGGCAACAGTCCGAAAAATTACCTAAATATAGAACCTCTCCAAATTCGTATAAGAAGACAGCAGAAATCGAATCAGCGTGACAGGACGTTAAAGTGTGATTAGAAAAATCGACTAGATTGGGTAGAAATTGTACTTTTTAATTCAGAAAAAGGAAACAAAAAAACATACAAAAAATACTCGTTCCTTAACAGATCAATTGGAGATTGGAACAATTTACCTGTTAATGCCATGGGGGCACAGTCAGGTACAGAAATCTCTCATAAATTCAAAAATATATTAATAGATGACGGTGAGGTATCAAAAGAGTTTTCATATATTATTGAGGAAAACATAGTGTCTCTTTCTGAACTATCTATGCCTTTGAGCACTCCTTTGCCACAAGAATCCCTATATTCAGCACTGTAGATGGCCTTTTGCAATAAATAGTTCAGAAAGAAACACTGTTTTGCTCAATAATAAAGTCAAGAACTCACCGGGAAAATCGGAGCGAACAAGTGATTAATTAAAAAAATGAATTTCAAAGGTTTTTTTCATGTATTTCACGGGGTAAGTGTTTTCCCCACCACGAGCTCATTAATTTATGGGTATTTTACGTTATGTGTTTATTTTACGTGAGATTTTGTATCTATGCTGATATTTTTTTGTTCTGTGTTTTTTATGTTTCTCCATGCAAATGAGTTTCACACCGACTTTCCTTAGATAAAACAAATAGTGCAATTAATTAACATGATGAAAATTTTGCGGATACCAATCGTAGGGTTCTCCTCCAACTCTGAATCCGGGATCCTTAAATCTCGTACCTTCGCATGTTACTACTTATGATTTCAACGACAGAGATTCCGTTTTAAGAGGACAGTCAAGTATAAACTGACTCCGGACGCAGAAACATACGTGAATATTCAGGTGTTCCGGGCAGCAACTTTTCGTCAAATTTATATAGCATATGAAACAGAGTATTTATTACTATTATAAAGAAAATTCAGTTTCAAAATACGACGTTTAAATTGAATTTTTAAATTAAGAAATATCGTTAAGTTCATATTGATGATTTCTGCAAGAGTGAAGCAGACTAAAATCATATTGGTGAAACTCTTGGTATTACCAGCCAAGAACTGGAAGATAAACACAACTGATTTATTCACAACGGTATGATGCAAACGTGCATATGTATAGAAATATATCATCATGTTAGCACAGACAGAAGCATAATAAAAAATCCTGCTGTAATTTATGGAGATATTCCTTGTTTTAAGGTCGTTTTGATTACTCATTTTTCCATCTACAGCCTCGTATTTGATAATAAAATTTCAGACTGACCAATAAAAATATTTATGGAACTGTGTAAATACGCACCATTCGCGCTGAAATATGCAATATGCGAGGAATATATTGTGAAGTATACAACTGACGTCTCCAACATAGTAAAATATATAATACACCAAGAACGTCACTCTTCCCTAGAGTTCATCCTCGGAAATTTGATACTCTACACTTCATCATAAGAACATTGGTTACAATCCAAAAGAATATATCGATTCGTGAAATATTTTTGAGATAACATGTGTTGGGTAGCGTACTCATATATATAAAATTGAATGTTAGATTGTTTGTCCTTTATGCGTTTCTATACTATTCATCTTGAATTCTTTGAATTCCTAGATATGTTCTCTGATAAGGTTGTTGTACATACTTTGTTACATCAGGCAATACCGATAATACACAAGTCGGGGGCAAATCAATCTTCGGAGACGCTGCCTAAACTGTCAGAAGTAGATGACAGCTATGAATGGCAGTATTGTTCGCCTTAGTTAGTTTTACAAAAATGTCCGCGACAGCATGTGTCTATCCACGAAGGTGAACCTAAATGACAGAAAAAGTTATTCAAAAACGGCGTGTAAAAATACTACAAATCAAGAGAGTAATTTATGTAGGAATAAAATAATCCTAATTCAATTGAATGCATTCTGTGTTTTGTGTAGTTACGAAAGATGTAAACTGCCTTTAACTCGTAAAATTTGGCCGATTAATTCAGATTTTACAAGCGTTTTAGTTTCACGAGCAGCCGCCGTAGCTGCTGCCACCATCGTGTGTTGGTTGCGTCGGGATGACCAGGCGAGAAGTGGACTGGCGCTCTATCCGGCGTGAGGTTGTTCATGTGAAACAAATATTTTTGATTTCCCATTTTCGACTACTCTAAAGTGCAAAGAAAAGTTAAAATGCAACGTAACAAGGGCGGGTTGCTAGTTCCATATAAAGTAGGCAAATATAAAGTATTACTGATTCACTGTTTAAAAACATTTTAAATGCTGTTATTACATCTTTATTCCTTTTTCTCTTCGAAGTTAAGCTGAATACGTAAATTTTTTTACTATTATTTTGAATCTTTCTCTTTGTGAGGACGAATTTCTATTTTAGTTAAATTTTTCAAATCTTAAAAATGTGTTTTATTGGATATGATCAAATTAAATATATTAATATTGCGTTTTGGATACGTGAATGTTTTGGATGTACGTGAAAAAGATGTATTTGTATGTGAAAAAGATGTATTTGTATGTTGTATATAAAAGATGTATGTAAACAATGGAATGGATGTAATGAAAAGCGTATGTAAAAGAAGACTTTATTATAAACTTTTACGGTCTTTTTTGACAAATTTTACTCGTATTGTTTCGTTGACAGGTATGCGCCTTCTTGAGAAGTTTCTCAATAATGTTAATTAATTTCCATGGATACATGGCATTAGTTCCGCCAGAGCCCAGTTCCACAAACGTGTCAACATTTGGTGAATATTAATAGCATAAATTACGTATTGCGCAACAACAGGAAAAAATAAAGATAATAAAAAACGTTTACACACCTATCATAATATTGTCAAATAAATACCCGGTAACATTTTTTGACCCCATGTACGTTCGATAGCACTACTAGTAAAAGAATATTCCCAACATGAAGGTAAATATACGTTCTTGTTTCTTCTGTTCCTCTAAAAAAAACACACCACTACAACCCCAAATCTACTCCACGGCCTCAGTCGAAAGACCAATAATTTTCCACAAAGTTCCAAGTTCGCTCGTTGAGAGTTCTCAAGCACCGACGGAAGCAGAATCCCACTTCCGGAGCGCTCTCCCTTGTTGCCTGGAGAAACTCCGATGTTTTCGATCAATGACTTATGTCAGCGCGTGAGGTACCATTAGGTTCGGGAATATCGCTACCACGTCACTTCGCTTCGCCAACTGTTACAAGGCGCCGCGATGGCTTTCTCCCGCGATTCGCGAGTAAACACTGATGTGGGCTGAAGTAAATTACACACAAAGACCAAAAAAATAATCTAGAGAATGGACGTGCTGGTTTCGAAAGTGTTTGTAAAATATATGAAACTGTTTTTTTTTTGTATAGAAATTAAATAAAAAGGAAAAATGATATCTTGTCCTTTATAAGTTCTGACAATAATTGCTAGAAGTAACACTTCTTACACAAGTTTAGCTGCGGTACGTTAAAAGCCATAAAAATGAAGATAAAATATTTCTTTATATATAAATATTATGATACTCATTATTAGTAATCCGAAATCCGAAAACACAAAAAATAAACCTTCAATTAATGTTATCCCGTACTTAACATGCATCGCTCAACAAGATTTTGTCTTGCCCAGTAGTTCCACTAAGTTGATAAAAAATAAAATAAAATAAGAACAATAATAATAAAATTAAATAGTCTCCTCCGTGGCTACGGTGTCAGTATGATCGCTCGTCACCAAGTCATCCCGGGTTCAATTCCCAGGTGGGGCAAGTAAAAATTGGTAATTTTTAATTTCCATGTCTGAGTTTAAATAGCTGTGATGTATGAAAAGTTCACTCTCTGCGGCTAACAATCGCAGTTGTAACACTTTGATACAGCAATCTGGATCCTATCTAGACTATCTATTCCTCCGATCTCGGTTAAATAGTAAAGTAAAGTAAGATATAAATAGTAAAGTACAAATAACATAATTTGAATGAATGCAAGGACGTCAGTCAATTCTGTCTTATCACCAATGATGCTTCTTTCTTGAACAGAGATATGTGAGGACACGAGTGGACTATTATTGACATATTAATATTTCGAACAAATAAAGGAAAATTTAAATTCCAAAAGGTTTTTACCATCAGCAGGAAAACTTGTTTTAGTTTTTCAACTTTATCACTGTTAAAACTTTTAACCAAAGTATATTTGGGTAAATTTGTATTCGTAGAAATGATTTATCAAGCTAAACTGAGCAAGGTCAATAACTATAAAAACATTGAATGTTAATACTACTGAGCTGTGAGGAATTTTATGTCAATAGAGTGTAAGAGAAAGCTTGGAACAGTGGAAAATAATATTTTGTTGTTCAAAAGACCAATAAGAATTATTATGAACACTTCCATTACATACAAGTACGTGTATTCAATTTTCCTTAATAAATTCACTTTAAAAGACGTTTATATTTCTACCAACCAACTTTCTTAATTAAGGAAACTAACGTACCAAAAAGAAGTAAACAAGTTAAGCATTACCTAAATTCCTCGTTCCGTTTTTTAAGTACAACCACAGAAACAGCGGTCTTACCTGAAAAAGAAAACAAAGAATCTTAATTATTCAAGGAATAAAAGCACAAAGCAAACAAAGAACAATAATGAATGAGCTATATAAATAAATAATAAATAAATAAATAAATTTATTGTCAAAAAACAGTACAAACTGCGTATGACCACGTGGAGGGAAAAAAACTAATTTACTCTCCGGAAGCAAGCAAGGGACCATCCCATCAATTCCGATCAAGGGCCCTAAGGCAGAGGCGGATTCAAAAAATTCAGCAAAAATTCCTAGATAAGATAAAAAGTTAGCTGCGAGTTATAATACTAATAGAATGTCAATATGTTTGTAATTTTAAGCAAAAAATTACATGTAAGTTATTATCGAACTATAGATTATTCTGAGTATAGTGCTTAAAAATTGAAATAACACTAAATTCACGATTTATTGTTACAATAGACCCGCCCCTAGACAAAGCCTAGAGAACCTGTATGATAAATCCGCCTCTACCCGAAGGAAAACCGGAGAAAAACCCGGGCCAGGATACACAATATGTAATTACGTTATAAATTGGCCTAAACAGACTCCATCAGAATTATTCTCTTGGTAAAATTAACATGTCTCATTATATGAAAAAAATTAAACAGCATGCATGTACTGCAGTTGTCATCGCAAAACACCACCATTCATAGGTAATACACCCTGAATTTTCAGAGAAATATTAATAGATTGAAAAGTATTGCCGTTTGTTTAACTTTTTATATATGACTCAATTAGAACTGAAAAAAGAAGAAAAAGAAATGAAATGTCGGGTATCAAGTCTTAGAGAAACACAATCTTGTATCATCTTATAATTTCACAAGTGTCATAAAAGAAATTTTAAGGCAAGTTACATCCTGCGCAATGCTCTCGAATTACCCGGAAGTTCTTGCATTAACTACACAGTTTTCTACCTCTTGAAATTCCGTTCTTTTCCCATCTAATTTATTAGTCAACAATTAGCCAAGATAAAGGTCATGAAGTACGTCGTCTCTCTCAAAGTCACGTTATTAGCAGAACACAAGTTATGTTTCAGTGATAACTATCAATCACTCTGAGTAAACCCAAGTACCTCTATTCTTTACACGAGTATCTCAATTAAACTTTACATCATGCTACTGTTTTTCAAGTTCTTAGTTATATTTCTTTTTGTTCATAATTCACAATATGAATTATTTCATGATCAATGTTGTAAATGAAAATGTTTTGATAAAAAAATAGTTTCCGAATTATAACATTTTTCGACAAGATTTTTTGCTTTTAATGAGAGGGCGAGTACGTACATTCATTATTGAAATTCTGGCCCAAGTTTCAATTTCTACACTATTAAACCTTTTACACATAAAATAACTTTTTATCATAACATATCCTACGAAAAAAAAACATTAAAATATAATGTAAATAATGTTCGATAACTAAATAAATAAACATTCGATTTATTTCATAAGTAGACGAAGTTAAGATAATGGCTTTCCAGAAAAATATTCTGTGAAAAACCGTAGTGGACTGTTCTCCTACGCATTTCCAATTTAAAAATTTCCCGTGATGAAATAAATGGAATATATTGGCAGCTTGAGTTCAGTTTCTCAAAGAAAAGAAAATGCAAGTAAACAACTGTCCAAATCACAACCTTGTGGTACGCTAGAAGAATGAAAACTTGTGTGCGTCTTTATTCCATTTCCCTCATTCAAAAGGGTCGGAATGGTAGATGATACCTCTGTCACTTCGCTGAGTAATATCAAGGGTGTAGGATTTCTTTACTGACGCACCTTCCCGAGGAGGATGTACTAATTACGTGAGGGTGACTGATGAGACAAATGTTGTGGCGGAATGACAGGCAGAAATAACCTACCGCACACCCACTTTGTCCACTTTTGAATGGTGGTTGTTATGTCAATGGAATACAATTAAAGCATTCACCACACAAAAGTTAGAGAAAATTTAACTTCTATTTCCTCCTCGTTGTTTTCTTAGAAGCATAGATGTTTAATTAAGAAGAGAAAAGGAGGGGCCTTCCCCTGAAAGCAAGGGCCTCAGGCAAGCTTCAGCGACGAAAGGGTAGGAAGTCTCTTCATCCCGCCAGGCTTTACGCGCATAAAGGGTAATTAAATTTTGAATCAAGCTTTACGAACGACGAACTCACGACGGACTTACGTAGGCGATAAAAGAGAATGTCACGGGGACAGGATGTCCGTGGGTCGTGGAAGGTGTTGTACGCAAGAGAAAACATTTATAAGAGTCTTAAACAGAAATTTGTGATAATACTCCAATGTTCACTCTCGGTTCATACTGTAAATTTTGCTTTCCTCTCGTTCAGGCAATTAAAAACTAATATTCAAAAGTATAAGGATTTACAGCGAAATATCATTAAAAGTTTCGTTCAATTTTTTGTTTACGAGAACAATACTAAAAAAGTCTCACTAAAATATAACTCGATTCTTTAATTAATATTTGGTTTTGTTCGGACAATTTTAATTATGCACAATTGTCCCTAAAAATATGAAAACAAATATTTAGAGGCTGGTGTTTAAGATAATGAAAATACATTTGTAAAAAATGTCTACATTTCTGTTCATCCATGTACCACTTGAAATGAAACAAGTTGAAAATCACAAATAAGTACACATTATTTTTAAGTTTTCATTACCAGAGAACTAATTTAGAGAATTATATAATTATATAATACGTAAAGAGTTTTTTTTCAGGTGATTCCTTCTCAGGATTGAAATAAATTCGAAGTTCAATAATGATCATTAGATGGATACGGATTTGGACAATGAAGTAAATTTGTACGAACGCAGGAATGATATTTATAAAAATAATCACAAGTGGGATTTTGGATTTACACACTGACTGAAAATATATCTAGAATACAATACTATTTTATAACATGTTTGTGCGATTTCTGCTTTATAAACATATTTTGAGTTAACATTTATATTCAATGACATGTCTGTCGTTGTGTTAAATTTTTGGTTTTACTATTTGTTTATACCGGAGGGAGACTCGAAAAGTTGGGTATGAAAAAAAAGACAAATTTATATTCTGATCGTCCATGAAGGTTTAAAGTATAATTTATTTATTTACGTAGAATATATCCAGGACGTATGTAATAGCATTAGAATAAAACTGAAGTTCATATTCCAGCAACGTTTTCGTTTTTGTCCACGTCCTTGTGGGAGGGTGTCTCGTGATCCGACCCAACATCCGCCTCAAGACGTCGGGATTCTCAAGGAACGAATCTCCACTCACAACTCTTCTGCGAGTTTCCCGATTTCTCGGAAGCGAGTAAGAGTCGATTCACATCACAGCGCTCGTGCTCCCATGCGAGACCGGTTCGACGTAAAGAGGTCACTTGTGCATTGCTTCGTTCAGTTAGCACCGCGGATCTTCTTACGTTTACAGAGTATCTTCCGAAAGGATTTTTTGGAAATAGTTTTCTTTCGTGGTACGAAACTAGTGATGTACAGTAAAACCTCTCTTGTTCCGCATTCTGTAATCCGTCTTCACCAATGACTGTTAATCTAAAATATCGCATTTTTTAATTAATTTTCCTGCCACGTCAAATAACAATATAGATAAAAAATAAATAAATTTGTCAAAAAAGCAGTACGAACTGTGTACGACCGCGTGGAGGACAAACTAATTTACTCTCCGGAAGCAAGCAAGGGACCATCCCATCAATTCCGATCAAAAGCTCTACGGCAAAGGCAGATTTAACATTACATTCTACTACTAAGGCAAAGGCAGATTTATTACTTCAATAGTAATACCCTAGGCAACACCGTAGAAAATCTGTATTAAAAAATCCACCTCTACACATAGAAAAACGGGAGAAAATCCCAGACCAGGATGAATTATTTTCTAAAAATTGGTCTATCATTAAACTTTTTATTTTTAATGTAAATGTTTATAAAATATATATTTAATAAATATAATTGATGAATATAGCTCTCCTTCATTCATAGTTGTTCCCAAATTTCAGAAAAAAAACACTTCAAATCGGCAAAATACCTAATGTGGCATGTCTTAGGTTCCAACCCTGCTGCATAAAAAATGCTTCTAAAAACTGTCGATTATACAATACTTATGCATGCTTTTGTGTATTGCAAACGAATCATGCGATCTCCTTAATATCGTCTAAATTTTACTATTAACAGAAAGTAAAATTAAATCATGTTTTTTGGTTACAATTCATAATGCTGTGTTATCAAAAACATAATAGAAATAAAGAAAAACAATTATACTTTTCAGGAGATTTGACTAATTTAGACCGTTAGTCCCACTTTATTAAAAAAAACAAAGTTCATCAGTATAGTTTTATTTAAATAATTTTTAGTAATTATAAACATCACAAAATATTCGTCCATTGTTAGAGTGAAGCATAATCAACAACATCCCAAACTGTGACTGAAAGCTCTTAAAAATACTTTTTAAGCCAGTTCACTGAAAAGAAGAGAACAAAGAAAAACCGTCCTTTCTTTTCCTCGAAGCAGCTGTCTGATCATAAAGAGCTTGGCAACAGTATCTCCATCAATAATGCTAAGGATGCGGGAAATAAGAAGAAGAATAAATTTTTTCAAGATCTAATTTTTATTTGAGAGAAAATTAATCAATCTTTGGAAACAAGAAAAGCGATTCAATTCGTTGAAAAATTTTCATAAAACACGATGTGAATGATATGGTGTTTCCAATAAGTTAACAGAAATTTGAAGCTACATCGTTGAATGAAATAAAACATAGATTGAAAATCTTTCTTTAATTTTAGAGTTAAATGAAAGGTGTTTTGAGATTTTAAAATATTTTATTAGCTATATATTGCGTTTTAAAATAACTCAAGTTATTTTTATTACAACCACCACTTTAGTCATTCGTTAAAATTTAGGTCTATATTTTATGATTCACGACGTGAATTTTATAATTCACGAATACAGTATTTTAATAAAAACACGTGAATAAATTATATAATTCATAAATAAATTATAAATCTTGTAATAATAAATTTAATACAAAGAACTGTATGTGACACTACATACGTTTGTGAGCAGCTCTGAAAGATAAAAGATGCATCCCCTCCCAGATTAGGAACCGCTGGATTAGAAGAATAATACAGCACAAGAAAACTGAATGTAACTATATTCTGTAAGATAACATGAACGTTTACTGCAATTTAGCAAGATTATTTATTACGTGGATATATGACAGAAACAACTTACCACATCTGTCAATGGTAGGCAAGTATCATTCGGTTTCATATTTAGCATTAAACAATGTAAACAGGATATCAGAACAGTTATGAATAGTAGAACACAATGGTTCATTACCTAACTCACGTACAATCGCCTACTAATATTCTTTATATGGTGAAACGCGTCAGAGCACTCAATTGTTAGGACTAAAGTAGTCAAGTAACATCCTTTTCAAATAAATGAGTCAAATAGCTTCTTTTCTTCGCGTAATTCTTTAATGCTCTATCTCGGAAAGGAAAAGGCGAAACATGACGCAATAGAAAAACGTAAACGGATATAAACGGATAATGTTCGACACTTCATTCTTTTGATTTCGTCCGTCCCGTTACGCAACAAAGGAACGCAAATTTTCCGGAACGTTTGCGTATTAATATGACAGACGACGATGTACATTGACGAATCTCCAGCAAAGTGTGGCATAGTCTAACCGTCTGAGTTTGCAATCCCACGTATCACGAGTGAGAAATCGAACTTCGCCATCAGACAACTGAATTTCCAATTCCCTTCACTTCCTCTACTTTTATTTATGTCTTTTCCTCAAGGCTCTCTCTCACACCCGAATGCACACGGGAGCGGTCGTATACAGTTGCAGTTAACACTAAAGAGTATCAGTAAAACAAGATATTTCCGGCGCAAAAATAATATCAAAAGAATATTACGACATAAAAAGTAGGATACGTGCTCATAGAATGTCATAAAGTTTTTATTTTGAATATCTCTTCTTCAGCCACGTTTTTACATATGGGGGTAAGTTCCGAGTTGAGGTTTATATAACATATTTTAACAATTTATGTATTCCTTATGGTTTCGAAAATTCCATCCACAAGTGCATTTGGATGTACCACGAAATAAGTCGAATATAGAACCAAGATCTTTTAGACATTTCACTAAATAATTTACTGTTACGTTTTTCTCACTGGTGTAACCACGAGCTTTTATCTTAATTTAAAAACTTCAAAATTTTCGGTTCCAACACCCAACTGCCAACTTCTCAAAACCTTTTTTTCCTCGCTACAAGTGAGAAAAAAGTTTGTTTTTCCACTCTTCTGAAACATTGATTATTTATATCACGAATTTTCTGCAACGTTATGTATTTTTTATTCGGGTGGTACGTTTTTAATTTTAAATAAAAGAAAAGAATCAAGACAAAGACTTTTTTTCAGGCGATAGCCTTACTGTACAGAGAGGCGAGTTAAAATCTGGAGGAAGAGATTACATTATCGGTAAATAAATTTGTTCCCCTTTTGTGAAGTTATCACAGAGACATATTACTTCTAAATGTGCTGTTCAACAAACACAAATGGACGTTGTAAAACTAATTGTCTTGAAACTGATGAATTAGAAACACATTATTCAGAACGTTTGAGGGTAATAACTCTTTATCTAAAAGATCAACTGAATGGGATGTATTCAGTGTGAAGTGTTTTGAAGAGAAGATGATGTTGCTTCTCATAATGTATTCTCACTGTCTTTTGACAACGTATTCGTTTTCCCCCTGCCAGTCGCGTCCACCGATGCGCGAAGGACGATTACCTTGGTTTCATAACTCACGTCTCCGATGCATTCACGTCTTTCCGAGACTAAAGAGATACCCCATCCTGGCCCGAGTTTTTCTCCGGGTTTCCTTGGGCTAGAGGATTTTTGATACAGACTCCCTAGATTCTTGTCTAGGTGCGGCGTCTATTTTAATATTTAAATTTAGAGTTATGTTAATAGTTACAATTTATAAAAAAATATTTTCCGAATAATCTATAGTTTTTTATAATATACTTTTTTGTTTCATTAAACACAAATTTGTTGGTATTCTGTTAATCTTATAACACGTACAGAAATACTTTTATTTTTGTCTTCGGAGGGTGCTGAAATTGTTAAATCCGCCTATCTGGGGTCCATGATCGAAATTGATAAAATGGTCCATTGCTTGCTTCCAGTAAGTAAATTAGTTTATTGTTCTCCACGTGGTCATACGTAGGTTGCAACTGTTTTTGAACATAAATTTATAAAAATTTATTGTTGTAGCAAAAGTGATTTTTTACCTCCCGTACTTACGTTATGATATAAACAATGACTCAGTAGGAAGGGGTACGATCTGCTAGGGAAGGATATGAATCCTGAAGATCTGGGTTTGAAACCGGGGCTGAGGCGCCGAGACAGTAGGAAACTGGTTGGAGGGGCAGGTTTTATTGTAGGAAGTTGTAAAACTCCAGTAAGTGAGGAAAATTCAAATTTGTCTGCGTGACATATTCGCGTATACATAAAGAATTTTAGTGTCTCTTCTATATGATTTGGGTGAATAACAATAGATGGACATCGTTTGCATTAAGTGGTGCGAGAACTTCCAGGGATATGCGTCTTACTTCTCAAAATGGGAGTGAAATTTAAAGTGAGTATAAGGTTCCCTAAATGTGTGATCAGGATTTTTCTGCACTAGCGTAAATCATAATAAAATAAATACGGTCTACAATCACCACTCATACATTTAAAAATATCCATCTGTGTGTGTTTGTGTGTACTGGAAACTGTAGTATAAACCAAACCCATCAATAGCATACAAATTTGTGTGTTCATAATGAAATATATTTTTCAAGGTAGCTGTAATATATTGAATTTATAGTTTGATTCGCCTTAAAGCTGGATTTGTTAATTAAAAAACAATATATTCACTTCCAATGTAGTGTTAAGCAAGAGAGTGCGAGATCCATCTCCCGCTTGGCCGAGTCAGAAGAGGGTTTCAATTGGTTTGATCCTCACGTACTTCGGGCCAATAACCGTGCAGTACCTCTCATTTCCAACAACCTATTGTCTATCCTTTCCAATTGCCTCGTCCCCACATATTACTCAACCTGTGCTCAATGACGCTATTGTTGAATATGTAGCTTACGCAGGAGAAGCAAACAACTGTTGTTTTTTTCGGAATAATAATATAGATTTCAGGAAAGCTATTACGAGGATAAGTGAACAGCTTAAACCAACATTTAAGGGACAGAAATATTCCTATAATTGTGTGTTAATCGAAGGTTACAACTATTATCCGATTGATGATGATTCTGCCGATGTATTTAGCTCCTGACGCACTTGTGAACTTCTATTTTCTCTTCCCTATTAAGAAACGTTTTTGCCGCTTTACGGGAAATGCGTGGACAAATTTTCATTCAATGTGCTCTGTTTTCTCTATTTGGGGGGTTGAGGACACATATTACAGTTATTACATTAAGCAACCTATACAAATACAAATCTTAAGAGTTACGTAATTCTGAGACAAACACCTCCCATCCTGACGAAACGCATCTTGATGATATAAAAACCCGCCTTCTCAATGATGCTTTACTCAATCTATAGACAGACCCTATACATGAAAATAAAGAAGAGGAAATTTGAAATACTTCAACACTTTACTCCTTACCTGATGAAAATAAAATGCCTATCCTAAAATTACAACTCAAAATCTTATATCTGTTCACCGAGACGTGAAGTTACACGGGCGAGTAATATTGAAGCGCCACCACTTATAAAACTAACTAAGCGAAGGAATGCAGTAAATCGCTTAACCTTGAGTAGTTTTCGGCAACCTAGAAACGAAGTCGGCAAAGTAGATCATACCGTACGATAGGTGTTCGAAATGGCAACATCCTATTTTCTCTCAATTTTGTGAAGGATTTCTGTGAAGAGCTCACAACGTGTCGACGTGGATTTACGTCGTCGTCAGGTGATCAAGTAATAACAAATTATAACAATAAACATAACAACAGGGCAAATTAACATGATATAAGCAGAAATATAAACACAAAATGTTTACAAAAAGGCAGAAACACAAACATGTTATAATATTGTATTGTATAATCCAGATAGTTTTTCAGTGTCTGCGTAAATCCAACTCCCTTGTGTGTTTTTTATAAATATAACTTCTGATGTGCAATGTTTGTAATAATTAACTTCTTTGTCCAAAATTAATGTATTTTCCCAATCCATCAAGTGATCATTATCAATGCAATGTGAGGTAACTACACTTTGTTCAACTGATTTTAAATTTCTTTTGTGTTCCTAGATCCTAGTTTATAACCCTCTTTTTGTTTGACCTAGCATTACAATATTTACATTTTATTTTGTATACTACGTTGTTAGTATTCAAATGATCTTTCTTATAGTTCCCTTTCGTCATCAAATTATTCCTTTTATTTTTAAATGTTACATATTTTTCAGACCTACAAGTCCGAAAGCCCTCGAACAATCCACGGAGGTCATAAGAATGTTGAAGATCTAACTACAGTGCTCGCAGCGAAAGAGAAGTAATGAGGGAGGAGCCTAAAGATCACGCGAAAGTCGAGGAGCCAATGCGAGAGATATCCGCTCTTCCTCTCGCTGAAGACACGTGGGTGTTTTACTCGTGTTAACAAAATGTTTACGTTCGGATGCTGTCGTCTACATGAGCAGATACGTAGAACCGGTAGTAATTGATTTACCAACTGTGACGCGCAGAGGTCTTGATCTGTAACCTTAGGCAGCTAGGAGGCAGCTTAAAATTAGCTTTTCCATCGGATTTTTTACAGGGTGCCACGGCACGCCGTTTGGAATGGGTCTGAGCTTGACCACCCATCGCCGCAGACACATGTCAACACCGCGCTTTCGCTCCACTGGTTACATCTCGTTATTATTCATTCGTTGCAAGGACCGCGAGTGGGAGAAATTATTTCATTTTCTGCGATGAGTGCACACATCGTCAACGGGCCGGAGGGTACGTGTCATAGAATTAAATACTCGTATAAATAGAATCAACAGTCTCTACTGTAGGTTGTCCGTGATAACATGAGACAGAAGATACTGAGAGATGTCGCCCTCTCGCACGCATATCATCTTGAGAGGGGTAAGGTATCGACTCGTGCCCAGCAGTCAGTGATAGGAATCTAGTTCCCCCACGTAAGCCGATTCACGTGGGAAGAATCTCTTCCTAGCGACGACAGAGACTTCATGTGGCAGTGCCGGAAACACCTGCTGGAGTACAAGGTGGCGACGATGGCGGAAGGATAAGCGTGGGCGGAGTCACTGCGGTCGCAGCCTTGCCACGCAGTGCGTGCATGCGTATACGCGTTGCGTGGGAGACAAGTGGGAAACTGGAGGTGCAAGGGAGAAAGATATACGAGGTCGATCCAGAACGGTACTCACTAAGTTCCAACACATTCCTTTCTCTTGAGTACCATCTGATTTCTTTTATCAATATTAAAAGATGCAGAAAATCAGAAGCTACCAAAAGAACAAAGTCGAATCCAAATGTTTCTATTTTTTTACCGAATACCTTATACGATGTAAAATAAGGAGTTTTGAAAATTATTTATCTTAAGAAATTGGAACAAACATTAAAATATTACATCTTTGCAACAGAAAAATTTGGTAAGTTTGAATTATATTGTAATGAACAAAGAAATGGACCGGAAAAAATATTGCTCATACTATTGATGCAACAAGAAATGTTTTTTTAGGTACTGACCTTCTATATTGGTTTATTGCTATGAGTTTAATTGAATTATTACTCTTGAGTAATTTAAAATTTATTTTATAGAATAATTGTTTATGAGAAACTAGATTTTTTGGAAATTTTGTATTTACTCTGTGCTCACATAAACGTTATTGCAAATACTTCCAAATCAACTGGAGGTAGATATTTTAAAGGCAAATAATTTCGTACGAGTATTTTTTAAATATTTCACGAATATTTAACTTCTAAAGCTGTACTACAGGTTTTCTATAAATGTCAGTAGTTCTATTTCCATTACGGTGTAGGTAACTTACCAAGAAGGGTGCTGCAATTTTAGTGATAAAGTTAGGTGAATACCTTTCGCAATGTTTGACAACGAAAGGATGATTAATTAATGTAATATATACAACTGTCACAAACTTATCTTGTTTTGATCTCACAATATCATTAATGGTGAAAATGCATTACAACAGTAATATATATTAATAATGGTGAAAATGCATTACAACAGTAATATATATATTAATAATGGTGAAAATGCATTACAACAGTAATATATTTTATAAAATACGCTCATATCAACATATTTTTACTATAACTCGTTCTGAATTATGAATTTTCTAACCATTTTTAGAACGACACCAACCGGTGTGTTAAATATGTTTACACGAGTTCGAGATCTGGACCATGTTATGTTTCCACTTGTCAATTATGTCAACACCTTATTCATTTAAAACAGAAGTGATACGATAAGAACCAACCAAAGCTGTCCTGACAAATCTCGAAAAGAATGAAAGTAACATGACAGTCTGCGATGTAAGTCATCGTAAGAATTTATTCTCCTCGTCATATTGTGAAAGGAAGAAGAGAGATGTCTCAATTAAGGTAAAGGTTAGCCACATGTTGCACACAATGTGGACGGTTCGGAGACGAGTGATTAACTTTATGAAAAGTTTATTGTCAGAAGATAATTGTAATTTTATGACGCGAGGAGGAAATTGCTTCAAAAATTTTGGTACCACGGTTTCAAATACGTTTTGTGAATTCATAAAACAACATTTTGGGTGGATATATTGAAAAGTATGACATTTCATGGTAGATTTGTAACGTTCTAAATATCAATCACGTAACTTTTTGTCAACAAGTTTATGACTTCGACACGTATAGAGGTAATTAATTTATTTTGAAAGGATCTTGTTTATTTTTTCTGGTTAGTGCGCACGAATTTTACGTATTTAAAATACAAGAGGAGAATGAAATAACACAGAGGCAGTCGTTAGTATGGAAGACAGACGCCAAGTCTTTCGCCACGGAATCGTCAAGTATTCCGATTCCAATCCTGTGTTGAGCCCCCCCCCCCCACTACTTCGAGATGTAAGCTCCATCCTACGCTATTCATTACCACCTTGACGCGCATGAAATCAGACCTTCAATATCCATTGGAAAAGTAGAAATATTTCCAAATGAAATGAAAACTCTGGTTAAGCGTGATTGAAGATGGGAACACTACATTTCTTCAGACCACAAAAAATTAAAGAAAATGAATTCATTGAACTAAAATAAAAGAAGTATATATTGTTAATCAACGCATTCCAACTGGCGGTCCGCGGGCAGTATGCGGCCTTCCAAACTTCATTCACGACGCGCCAGTTTAAATAAAATTTAAAATATTGGGGGACACAACTTTGTGTTATGAATTTATAGTCAATTAATATTTGACGTGGCGTGGTCGGTGAGAGGAAATAGAAAATTGTGTTCGGAATCATTCCATCTCACAATGAAAACTATTACAATACTCAGAGACCGATGTACGTGGGGGTGCTAAGGCGGCCATAGCCCCCCCCCCCCCCATTGAACCTANCTGAAGTTGATTAATGGTATACTTTGTGAAAGTGTAACCAGATTAATAATTGTTATTAGTTATAATTGTCATTGTAATTAATAATATAAATGTTAATGTTATTAATAATACCAAATTAATAAAATTAATAATGCCATATTAATAACTTTAATAAATAATTTGTATTGTTATTAATAATACCAGAATCTTAATTATTTATTTGATGCATTTTATTTAAAGGTAATATTTATAAAATTTATGTTGTAAAACCATAATTTTGAAACAAAAATGCTTCCCGGTTAGCCTCCCTCTCTTGATTTCGGTCTAGATCCACCTCTGGAAATACTCAATATTAAAAATACTTTTTGGAAAGAAAGATGTATACCAGCTTGAAATAGTATAAATTTATAGATGGGAATCAAAACATCGCGGTACCAATATACAAATATAACCCATTAGTTTTATTAGTCGTCCAACATTTTGCCAAACCCTATCTCGTATCGGTCAAAACTGTATACAAAAAGGTCCTCGGGAAGATAAGTTGGACAGTCCTGCTGTAAATAGTTATTAACATGGTTTCACTCTTTCATACTATTTCTGATCATGTATCCAGCGTTTATACATCCAACTATACTGATATACTATACTGAATATTTATTAAATTTATCTCATTTTATCAATACAGTTTTCAAAATTCATATCGTCTGATCCAATCCTTACTTTAAGCTCGCTTCACACGATGCATTTTGTGCTCCAAAATAGCATGCAGAGTACTATGCAGTCAGCCCTCCAGTCTCGGCCGACAGAAAATGACGTCATTGCTGTCTACGTTGCAGCTTGACATGAAAGATTTGGGAAATAGTACATGTTCTATTTTTCATGCAGTTTTGTACGCAAAGTTGAAGTGTCAACCTCGAGTCTCGTCCCGTGACAGTGATAGCTAATGGTCCGTTCGAAATAGATGAATTATCGTTAAAGTAAACTAATTCAATATATTTGAAACAAGTAATCGTGGATGACAATTAATATTGGAAGCTAGCACACATCGGTGGTCACCGACGATGAAAACGGTACTTTCGCTTTCCTAATTAATAAGCTTTCTTTAATAAATTTATTTATTTATTATGCTTATCTTTATTAAAAGCAACTTCATTGCACACACATTCATTCAGAAATGCAACAAAGTGTTATCAGTTAATATATTTGATTAATAATAATAAATAATAATAAATTTATTGTCAAAAAAACAGTACAAACTGCGTATGACCACGTGGAGGACAATAAACTAATTTACTTTCCGGAAGCAAGTAAGGGACCATCCCATCAATTCCGATCAAGGGCATTCTTATAGATTGCAAAACCGAACCCGGTGTTAATTGTTATCTCACAAATTATACATTATTTTAAGTGATGCAGCTGGGCAATCTTAAGGTTAGAGCAACAATCATTAAAACAAATTATTGGCGAAAAGAAGTAATCGATAAATGACATCACTTTAAATAAAAATATCACAAATACATATTATTTGACATTTAAGGTTATATTACAGCTCATCAAGCAAGATACTTCGAACACTCCACTATTTGCCAGTATCTAATAACACCAAACAACTTGACATACAATGTTGTCATTTCGTCCATGTATTTGCATTATTCTTTTAGTTAGTTTATCAGCGCTAATTGCTCAATCTCTTCGATGGAGAATGTCTGCATTAATCACTACCATTTTCCCGAATCGTCAATACATGCGTATCAGAACTTCAAAACTGTCGCGGTAAAATGCATCGTGTGAAGCCAACACAGCAGGACACGAGTCACAGCTGTCTGAATCACAGACATCAAAGGATATTGGAAGCAAAAAAGCAAGCTTGAATGGAGTGCAAAATGCATCGTGTGAAGCGGGCTTTTTTCCTTTTGGAAATATAATTTTCCTTCTCTGGTTTGAAAGCAACATTAACATTTAAAGAACTAGAATTTAAAAAGTTTTTGACATACACCACCAAATGCCCTGAACCCGTAACGTGTGGTTTGCCTTACTTTGAAATGACGATTCTAATATCAGATATTTCAGAAGTTCCATCACCTCGAAAGAATTTGGATATATAAGACATGAAGTCAATTTTTTTCGATAGTTCTCGTACGTAGCGTTTGAATGTAGTACAAATCCATAATATTAAATGTAAAGATATATTAGGACAATTGTAAGCTTTTGGGAGTCTCAAAAATGTTCGAAAAGTGCCATAGTTTGCCTTATCACATCATCGAATCAAAGACATTTTGGAGAAAGTTCAGGACAAAATTTAATAACATTAAATTTTCAATTTTTTTATAATTAAAAAATGCATTATAATTAATTTGATTAATTAGGCCTTTTATTACAACTCCATGACTTAAAACTATATCACTTTAAATTCCACCCAGTCTTTTAACTCCTCTCCTCTGTCGATACGACACAATATAATGAACTTGTCAATGAGCCATTTTACTCCACTCCCTAGAGCAAACGTCGCATGCTGAATCTCTCATCCCAACCTGGATCCCCTCGAGACGACTCCGCTGCGTCACCGCAGGAATGTCACGGCCATGGAGACGCATGTATGCGCTCGGCAACGACATCAGGGATGCCAACACAGCGGCGTACAAGCTCAGCTGACGAGGTATTGCAAGAAGAGAACGGACACGAAAGTAACATAAGCGATTCGTAGGACTATAAGAGCTGTGGCGTCTGTATTTGAATATCCTGTTTTTTAAATCAAAGAATAAACTATAATCAAACTCATGTAACTTTACTAAAAAAATGTAACCTAAGAAACAAAAACCGTGTTTATTAGATCATTGTATAGTATGTAGCAGTAAATTAGTTCTTACAAATTCATAATAAATACATGGATTTCCAATATGTTGTTACAATTTAAATGGTTCGCAGTTTTTAACATGCCGTAATACTTGAATAAATTATAATGACCATTTAAATATAAACATAACATAAAATTTTTAAGTTTCATAATTATAGTTATGTGCGTGACTGTAGCCAGGAACGCTCATACGACCTCAAGACATGTATTAAATATGGGTCATTCCAGTCATAATCGGCCTAAAATTTCCCCGACCAATTCAGATTTTGCTAATAATTTTTTTAGTGGCTTAGAATATTGTTTGAGTAAGGAAAATAATGTTTATTAGGTTTTTATTTATATTTTTTCTTAAATAATCATTTAGTCGATTTTCCCTCAGCGTAAAGAGCACAGAACCGCAAGTTAAAAAATCGGGAAAATTTCGATCAAACCCGCTTGGAAATTGAAACTCGCTTAATCTACTGATTGTAGACACTTCATTTTACAGAAAAAGTTCACATAAAATGACAACGTACGTTTAGAATTTCAACAAAAATGTCAAAATATCGTTTTTTCGTTAACATTTTTTTCTCAAATATTCCATCTCAGAATTTAATGAAATCTTTTAGCTTTGAATTCTTTTAAACTTTAGTTCGTCCTTTTTCGTTCGGTAGATAAACTGCAATAAAAATAAAATACTCATTAAGTAAAATTCATATTCATATCCAGAATTATTTATACCTAGTACTTGTTTTTGATACTGGGAAGTGTGTACAATTCTCATTGTAACTTTCCATTATATTAAATCTGCTCCCGACTTCCGATGTTGAGTGAATTTTCATGAGAGCAAATATTTCTTCATGAGGTATACAAGCGTGGAACCCTCAGATTCCTTTCACAGGAACAGCACAACGAAACCTTTTATACATTTTGACTTGGTGTTTTACAATTTCCTCTTTCGAAGCAAAGTTTACATTAATTCCTGTAACATTATTAATAGACTTTTCAGTTAACGTTCATTTAGTTTTAAATATTCATTGAAATTCTACTCCGTTATTAATATACCTGAAATATTTCTCTCAATCCGCGTGAACAACTCTCTTGGAGTTTGAATTTGCTCTGAGTCGGGCAATTGCAAACTAGCGCGAGCTGCTAAGCGCTTTACCGCACCTCCTATACCATCACTCGGCCCTTTTCCATGCGATGTAGCGAATAAATGCCACTCTGCTGGAACTCCGAAAGTTGTGCCAGTGTATACCCTGGACACTATTTTGCAAAACGAAGTTATAGTTTTCAGAAAAATCTGCAACTACGATAACTTCCCGAGACTAATTTGATTTTTGATGGTTCGAAAATGTTCAGATTGCTTCCGAGCAATATGATGATGATGTGAAAGAGCCTTGAATTTTTCAATCAAACGTTCTGTAAAATTGTCTGCAGGTGAGATAATGGTTTGGAGTGAACTGTCAACTTGAACCCATTTTTGATATGTAACTTCGTCAATACAGTTCATCTCAAAGAAATTATTTATCAAATCTTGCAGTTGAGTAATATCTGGACAGTTACGACACTTCCCAAAATGACAGTCTTCTGTTAGTGACGAGCATTTTAAGCAGGAAAGGAAATCTTTAAAATCCGTTAACATTTTATTTTCAAATGTTATTGGTATTAACTTTGCTCCTGTCAGCATCAATTTCAAGCTTTTATGAATTGTACAGACATAAACTGAATGAGTTCCTGCAGCGCCAACTAATACACATTCTTTTGGCCGTAATTCAGCAAATTTTGAGAAAGATACTTTCATATCAGGGTACCTATAATAAATAAAATAATGTTCTATGTTACACAATTGCGCTGTATACAAATATAAATAATAATTTTTATCCTTACCGCTCACGAAAAAGGCAATATATCTCAGATAAGTTTCCCAAAACTAATATGTTTTGTTTGTGAACTCTCTTGCCGTCAACTGCAATAATAACAAAATCTTTCATTCCCGGCATTTCTCTGTTGATGTCAGGATCGCGATAAAAATTCAGTATTTAATCGATTGTATTCTGAGGGACTGTATATCTTGGTTTTGCTCTTGCAGTACACAGAATACCTTAATTTCATTCCCTAACCAATTGTTTTGTTTTCAAGACAAGATGTTTTGTTGCTCCAAATACTTCTTGAATTTTATACGCACTCCAAGAGAAAGGAACTACTGATAACTGAGAGGTGCATCAGTAACAGGTTCAATAGCAAGCTGAGACATATTATATCACTCGACTCGTCAGAAATGTAACAATAGTAAAGTTCTTTTCGGCACACGGTACAAATTTTGTTTCCTTTCAAAATTATGGGGAATTGTGTGTGATACTTCCCCTCATTATCTCTTGATATAGCCCTGTGATTTTTATCAGTTAACATGTTTATCAAACGGATCGCAACATTTAAATTGTTTTCCCGAATAAAAAGTTAAAAACCTATGTTCATGATTTAAACAGATTGTTTCTAATTCTACAGTAGTTTCACTTCTACAACGAATTAAATAAAGATCTCTTTCAGAAAATGTATTCACATGTTTAAATTTATCTTCAGCAGTATTGTGACCTCCTAGTGAACACGTTCTCCAAGGTAATTCCATGGCAACAGCAACACCAGTTACAAGTATAATACATCACAATAACCTAAAGTCATAAAGCTGACGTTCTCTTTTCTTCTTATGGTTCGACTGTTGCCGATCGTTGTAAATGCAGGTTAATAAAAGTACAGTGAACGCAAGTTGTCAAGGTCGTGAGGTGTGGAAGCGCTATCTCGGACCATTTAAAAAAATAAAAATTGAAGACTTGAAACTAGACTCATCTTATATCTTTTGTGTAATAAAGTTTTAAAAATCGAAGTGTTTGTTTATAATGCATTTATTGGTTTTCAAGTCGTGATGAGTTAGCAAGGACTTCAATTACGTGAAAATCAAAATTTCAACTTTAAATTATTGTAACTTTTAAAGTTGTGAATTTCCCATGCCAATAATTGGTGGAATTAGAGTTCATTAGACTTACTTTCAACTACCAAAATTCCATTTAATTCTGAGATGGAATATTTGAGAAAACTTTTTTAGCGAAAAATGATATTTTGACATTTTTTGTTGAAATTCTAAACGTTTGTTGTCATTTTATGTGAACTTTTTCTGTAAAATGAAGTGTCTACTGTCAGTAGATTAAGTGAGTTTCAATTTCCAAGCGGGTTTGATCGAAATTTTCCCGATTTTTTAACTCACGGTTCTGTGCTCTTTACGCTGAGGGTCT
>NNCF01136469.1:57907-90207 GCA_002313205.1 Laupala kohalensis
TAGCAAAAGAAGGTGGGGGGGGGAATGTAACGTATTGCAATTTTGTCTCGAATAGGGCAGCCGTGTTTCTGTCCACAACATTTGTAGCAATACTGGTTTCCAGCTTCCATTGTATTTACAAAAAATAGCTTAGTGACTTAAGTCATACTTCGCACAGACGTATTGTTATAAATTATGATACACGTGATTAGCGAGGTACAATTCAATACATAAAAATCTATTTTAATTAAAAATTTATTGCAAAAGGTTTGTTCTGGAATTTTATTGTCCTTCTGTAACGATACATATCCTAATGAAAGAATGAAAATGATCACAATAAATCCAATTTTTGAAATAATATTTTGGGATAATTTCTAGAAAATATTACAATTCGGCTTATAATAAATTACTACATCCATACCACTAATGATACGTAGAGAACCCTTAATATATAAATAATACCTCAAGGGAAATGGTAACAAAATAAGCTTATTGGTATTCACAATTGAAAACAGAAGAAAAACAAGGTTTTTATCCTAAAACCACATCTTTGAAAAATTTTGACGTAATGTTTCATTAAGTACGAAGACAAATAATTATACACCACAACCATACTTTCCCATATAACATTAATATAATATTGAATATAAAAACTATATTAAATTTAAAATATATTGGAGATGTTATAAATTTGAGATTTGTAATAAAATATTTTGCTTGTTGTATGAGGAAAATCATTTTACCTAAATCAGTACAATCGATTCCTATAAAAAAATATTTTTTACCGTCTTTCTTCTGGTTAGTAAATAGAATAACACATTAAATATTCATTAAAAACTGCAAACCCAACTAATTTGCGCCATTATTCAAATTGAAAAATCATATAAGATTATAGATATGATAGTGAAGTAAAAGTTGAATACATAATATATAATTTTCTCCACTCTTTACTTCTCAAAGAAATTGATACGGCTCCTTCCTAGGATTTTTGCAGTGTACCCATGACTGCTAGCTAATTATCTCTGCTTCTTTCCATAAATTGCACGCATCAATTAAATTAAAAGGAAACTAATGAACTTCATAACTTCAGTAAGTAATGAAAGAATTTTCATGGTTAAGAACTGAACAGGTCTAACGTACGGTTATTGCTTTCAGGGTTAGCTGAGAAAAGAAATCACAATGCGGCGCACTGAACGAAGCTGAAGCCCCAGGGCATAGAAATGGGTCTCTTTTTACGAGTGCTTTAGAATGTGTGTGCGTGATCTGCTCACTCAAGGTCGGGGCAAAGTCTTCTCTGCATACGAAGTCTCTCAGGTGGCTTTCGTTCCACTACTTGCCATACAACATACATGGCCTACGAACATGGAATCTGCAATAAGACTTTTTCAGAAGTTCATACCTTCAAATACGCACTGGGAACTAATACGAAACTGTATGGGTACAAGAAAAGAATGATGGTGAGCTAATAGATTTAACTACACGAAGAAATTTTTTAAATCAACAGTTAACTATAATACGATATATGATAAAAGGGATAGAGAAAATTTGCAAACATCGCTGCCCAGGGAAGTAAAAAAAAAACATAATGCCAACAACTTCAAAACAAACCTCAAAATCAGAGGGAAACTGCAATTTTGGGTACCACTGCGTTTTTTGAGATCAGTTGATGTTTAGTGTGCGATAACTTTCTAACGGGTGAAATGGAGACGAGCCGGGAATGGAATCCGGGACTCCTGCATTTATCGCAGGGGTGTTAACCACTACACCACCCGTTCGACTTCCACTGCTATACACCATTTCCACCCAGACCCAAACACCGGAAGACACGAGAGACATCCCCATACAGGATAGTGTACCGCCGAGTTCACTTATCTCCTATATGGGGATGTGTCTCAGGGTTTTCGGGATTTAGTTTAGGTGGAAATGGTGTGTCAAGTGAATTAAAATAATTTCGAAGTTTTCACTCGCGTGTATAGAAATACGAGTTCTGATAATGACGACGAATACTAAATCATTCAAACCACCCCATAAACAAGAAACGTTTGCAAAATTGTCGAGGTCATGTCGTATCTCGTCGGGCTACGCTTTGGTGATAAATTTGTAATAACTAATCACTCGTATCTGAAAATACTAAATTGCCATCTATTACATCAATAACATCAAATTACCTGAATAAACCAGATTGACGACATAATAATGTATTAATTAATTTAGTTGGGAGATTTACATAATCAATAAACCAAATTTACTAAATAAATGATAATACTGATTTTTCTGTACTGTAAGAAATGGTATAACTAAAATTCCTCTACCAGAACCTCTTTATTCTGAACCATGTGACAGAATATTTCGTCTTATAATGACGAAATATTTTTTTTATAAATAAGGATATCTCGCGTTTAGACCAAGTAAAACAATTATTAACAAATAAGTATTGCTTGAAGGTTGGAAGGATGTGTGCAGATGTAAAGAAATGTACTGAAATGTTTGTGTAATTAAATAAACAATTAAAAACTTACGACATTATATGGACGAATAATATTTTTATTTTTTTGTGAATTGCTCACTACGTTTCGACGTAGATTCATTTAGTCGCCAAGTGATCAAACGACGAAAGTTCTCGTCGAAAAGTTGTGAGCTCCTCAAAGAAAATATAAATATTATTCGTCCATATAATGTCGTAAGTTTTTAATTGTTTATTTAATTAGATTATATAATGGACGTTAATAGTAGTAGAAATGATTGTGTGTTTTGGAGGAGGATGTGTGCAGGATTGGTATGGGATGATATGAACAGAGTAATTATGTTTTAGAATTATTCTCCCTGAAGATGATATAAAATACATCGAAATGTTGGCACAACGAAGAAATGCGTTTTACTTGGCCTAAACGCGAGTTATCTTTATTTATGCAATACAGAGGCTGAAAATGTGACCAACGATAAATAATTTTTAATTCATCTCCTGTCCCTTCACTACTGAAAAATAAACCTCACAATTCACTAATTCTTACATATCCGAGCGAAAACCTTGAATTTCGTATGCACAACCACTTATTTCATTAAGAAAAGGAGGAAAAAAGAATTATAGGCAATTATCACAATTTCGTGCACTTTGAATCCAATTTAATAGCTTTAATTACTTTTACCTCTATTCCTTTACCTAAAAGTTTGCTCAGCTGAAAGAATACAACAAAATAAGCCTTAAAAATTCAATTTTAGAATTCTGAGAAATAAAGCCCTTAAATACTTAACATGCACAAGAAAAAACTTATGTATCACGATTTTGTATTTAACAAAAGAATTGAACAGTGCAAGTCTTATTTCTCGAAGCTTTCACTGCCTTAATGTGGCTCCTCAGCTGATAGACTGAGAAATTGAGAAAACAAGAAAATAAAGCAATACTAACCCTTCGTTTTTAAAGGCATTGTCTCGACGGAAGCATGACATTAGATGAGCCAATATTGTACTAGAAATCTATCCATAAATGTGATACTTCGTTTCGGCTAATAATCCATCTCGTAGGGACTTTTCAGCGAACCGGATAGTCAATATTTTTTAAAATAATTCATTTTTCATTA
Organism: Laupala kohalensis; assembly: GCA_002313205.1. Taxonomy (NCBI): domain Eukaryota; kingdom Metazoa; phylum Arthropoda; class Insecta; order Orthoptera; family Trigonidiidae; genus Laupala; species Laupala kohalensis. The sequence continues at coordinate 61,465 of NNCF01136469.1, forward strand.
CAAAATAATAATTCATAGCCATAAAAGCAGTTATAAACATTGGAAACCCACTAGGGTAACAAGCATAGATGAGGTAGTTAATTCTGCGGCAGCAAGCAATTCCGATTAAAGAACCCCACCCAAAGAAAAAGTATAAAGTATCAAGCACGCCAAGAATGCGCGTAGGTGAAAGTGTAACTATAATAAATAGTATGACATGATCATAAGTATAGATTAAAATATTTTATATAGAGTTTGATAAAGTCTACATTGAATATTGGACATCACATAATATATTGTTAATAAAGAAAGCCTTAAAGTAACAACTGATAGTAAAGTACGCAAGTATGTAAGAGCAGCCCTCATGATGTGAAACCCGATATATAAAGAAATTAGACCTCAAATATTTAGGCCTCATCCTGGTCCGAGTTTTTCTCTGGTTTTCCGTTAAATAGAGGCCGATTTTACACTTAGGGGCGACGTCAATTGAAATAATAAATCTAGAATTTAGAGTTATTTTAATTCTTGCGATTTATAAACAAAATTTTGAGAATATTCTGTAGTTCATAATAATACGTACGTGTCAAACAACACCTCTGCTTTATGATACTTGATCGGAATTGATGGGATGGTCCCTTGCTTCCTTCCGGAGAGTAAATTAGTTTTTTGCTTCCACGTGGTCATACGTAGTTTGTAACTGCGTTTTTGACTATAAATTTAGTATTATTATCATAAATATAAAAAAAGTATATACCTCAGAAATAATTCCAAATGTTAACCCCAATGGTATAAATCCCCCGTCGGAAGATTATCTCAGCAAGAAGATGTTAAACGAGTCCACGCGGTTGCTAGGCACGTGAGCAGGGTAGGCACGCGTGTTGCAGCGCTTGAAGAAACGTGACGGAGCGTGACTTTAAGCGCGGGCGTGCGTGCGTGCGTCGAAACACGAAAGCGCACGCGAGCACCTGCAGCGCCTGTGGGTCGATTGAACCCCACAAAGCAAATCACGCGTGGGATAGACGAAACGATGTCGTAATTTTGCAGGAGCTGCAACGCGTAGCAATGTGGATGCCACACTGTTCTCCTAGGAATATATTCTCTTAAATTTATTCTTCATTGGTTTGGAACCATTTATCGCGTCTTTAGTGAATACATATATGATCATTAGATCCCCGTTCTTTTTATCTGGCTTTACTGTGGGTTGTGGGAAAACTTCGCATACCGATATGGAGACGATCGTAACTGCGTTCGGGTCAGAGTAGTTAGCCCTGGTATATCGTTTTGCTATATTTTTTAGAGTAACGGTCTTAAAGTAACAAGTGATAGTAAAGTACGCAAGTATGTAAGAGCAGACCTTATGATCTGAAACCCGACGTATAAAATAATTAGACTTCAAATATTTAGGCCGCACCCTGACCCGAGTTTTTCTCCGGTTTTTCTCCGTCAAGTAGAGGCCGATTTTTCACTCAGGTTTCGATTTTTACTCGATTTTTACTCGATTTTTAACTCCAACGTATCTTAGCTAGCAGGTCATTTTCTATACACTTTTGATCAATCAGGGGTTAAGCAAAATGTTGCTCGACGATTAAAACTAGTGTGTCAGATTTATTTGTAACGCGTTATTTTGATTTTCATCAACAAAGTTATATTTGTTGAAAAAAATTTATTTCTTTACTTAAAAAGTTATTTTAATATTCAGTTTTACAATAAAATGTTTTTATATAGTAATGTATGACGGGGTAATTCCAAACTCTCACCGTTCATGTCTCGTGAAATATTAATACTGACAGCATAGACTCACAACAATGAGTTTGATAAAAACTTTGATGTAAAATGTACTAGAACTCGCGGGCCGGAAAAAATAAGGTTCGTGGGCGCTAGTTGGACAGCGCTGTAGTAACTTATTTCTACAGAGATGACCAGCTATTTGCTTAATGATGTAACATTTTCCCCAAATATTTTTTTCTAGCAATCTACTATGCACTCGACCAGTTAATATCCAGCGAAATATCCAAAACAAATTAAAAAATAATTAATAATAGTATTTTGTGCTAATTCATTTGAGGAAGAGAATGAATAAACAATAAATCATTGTAATGTTCTATTGATAAGAATAATACAATAATAATGCATAGTAATTCAAGTGCGATAAAGAATGAATCGACCATTACTGAGAAGATAGCGAATCAATTTGATAACGATATCAAGTATTAATTAATTAATTAATCTCAATTTCACCATTACGTCAACGTTTCATTTTGTCTATAATTAGAATTGAAACTTATATTAGAATATCTATATTAGAATTCAAAATCATGTGAATATGACATATATGAGTAACATTGAAACGTTTAAGCATTTGGTGCCTCCAGTTATAGAAGGCGTCCATAAATTAAACGCAAAAATTACCATTTTCTTGAAACCACCCTCTCCTGCATAAAACACCTGGTACGGTGCCGCTTATCCCCTCTCCAATAATTACGTACCGCTTATTCAGTCTGCCCCCCGGTAAGAAAAGGTCTTGTTTTTCCGAAAATTAGGGACATACTTTGATTCACTGACTCAACAGTTTGTTTATCACTCCTCTGTGTGGTTGGGTATATAAATTACAGTGATAAACATTAAGGTTAAAAAGGACCCAATAAAAAACAACCTACGATACTAAGAGTTTCGTAACACGAAGGCTAACCCCCCTACTGCAGAGTAACGATATCAAATTCTCCCCCTTCCCATAATGCATATATAGTATATGGACGTATCCGAAAATATGCGATACTAAAACGTTTAAGTATTTGTTGCCTCCAATCACGTCCACCGTAAAAATCCTTATCGTACACCCACGTAAATTCAGGATCTGTAACTTGTTTTGGCGATGAGTCCCAGTAAAAGAATGCTACAGTTTAGAGACCTTGATCGAGAGAGAACGGTCAGCACATAAGTTCTCATAACAGCTATATTTACTACGCACAAATTTTCATTGTCCCTTTGACACATGCTGTCATTGATGCTCGTCTCTTATTGGTGGAGTAGGGAGAAAAAGGGAAACACGAAACAATTATGTGACCAACTACAGCTGATTCAAATCACTATGAGAAAATGCGCGTAGTATTTTCCGGAAATATGAGAAATTCCGCATTAATTTTCTTCCCCTGACGGTTCTCTCTTGATTAAGGTCCGTATTACAAAGCAGCGAGAAAACGGCCAATGAGAGTCAAGGAAGCGTGACGCAGGCCGTGAGCCACGGTGCGCGCGATGATTGCGACAGATGTCCAGTGCGGAAGCAAGCGCCTTCGTCCAACACGGACGGATGACCGAACGAACGCTATGGCGCCGGTACGGTGCAAATTGAAGCGCTCTGCTCTCATTGGCCTTTTGGCCACTGGGAACTTTACTGCCCTCACCACGCATTGCCTGCTGCCAACAGGTTTTTATAAATCCCCAAAGCGTCCCTTCACCAACTGGGCGCTGTGTTCCATTTTCGCCCTTTGAGGTTTACGTTTTCGAAAGACAAGAAAAAAAAGAGAAAGAAAGGAACAGGGTAGTGCAAAAATGTTTTTCTTTTGAAATTAATCAATCGTCTTCGTGGTATTATCTTTTTCTGACAAAATAATAAAATTATTTATATTAAAAACTATAGGGGTAATCTTTGTACAGAAGCCATTTTTACAAGTAATATTTGAAATTTTTGCGACTAATCAATACAGTAACTCTGTATGTCGAATGAACATTGATTGCTCTTAAAATTTATAAACTACATTGTTTTCGAAACAATTTTTCGTACAAATACCTAAAAATATTTTTTTAATTATTAGGATTGGACATAACATTTAAGTAAAAATGACTTTTTTAAAACTTTGAATGTTTTATCTATGCACAGGAAGTAAAATTATTTTTTGGATAAAAGTTGTTTAGACATAAAATATTGTCTATTGTGTAATACATCCATTGTGAAATGTTGTGTACATGGAAATATTACAATTTAAAAAAATACTGTCACGTACAAATTTAAGTTAACAAAGAAACCAAGTCACAACTAAAACCACTCGATATTTTCAAAACAACAAAATTATGTTATGTAAACCTGTACTACCATTGTATTAATTAAAAAAAAATTCATGGACTGTTACGTAAAGGAACTTACGGTTATTCTTTGTTCATTTACGTTCTAAAAATTGGTGTTTTTTGTCAAGGACAGTGTCTCACTTTTATGGAACATCGCGAATTAAGATGATAAAATCGACACCAGAAAGCAACTTTCCAATAATGGCTGTATTGTCACAGATATTACTCTGAAAGTGAGAAGAAGAATGTAAACAATCCACTAAGAACATTACTTAATCCAATTATGGAAAAGTCTGTGTACTTTTCTGAAGAATGCTGTCTTGCAACGCTTGAAGTAGCATGTTAATTAATTTCTTAGTGTAACACATGCGATCACAACAGACCAACAAAGTCTATTCATCTTGTCATATTCTTTCATTTCTGAACGTATTTCGAAAGGAATTTCGCTTCTGAAATTAATTATACCAGGGATATTGTTACATCAGCGTCGGTATTAGAGATAGAATATTTTCTTTTCAACTTTTATATACAGTGGAGCTTCTTTAACTCGAAATCCTCTCTAAGACGAAGAATTAGCCATTCCCTTCCGTTGAAGTACAAAAAACCCTACTACTCGAATTATTTCGACGCTATAACTCGAACTGAATATGATCTCCCTGTGATGTACTATGCATACATATCACGCTCTCTAACTCGAACTACAAATCTAGCGGACTCTATCTAAAAAAAAGCAATATGTAAACTTTGCGGCCTCTGTAAATGGAATTCCTTTCGCAAAACTCTTTAACTCCGAGCAATAGCTTCGTTGTCTTTAATAACGAATTCCAAGTAATGATTTCGTATTTTCATTGTAAGATGTAGTGATATCGAGAACAATGTATTTAGAACCTCGTTTGCAATCGAAAATATAATTGACAAAAAATGTGTCAATTCCTTGACACAAAAGAAAATTACAGATTTCTTTTAAAATGTACATATTTTCAAGTTGTTCCTTTACCATAAAATAATATTTATACATGTAATTATGTACAACAGAAATGTAGTAAAATAAATCTCTATAAGTCGATCTTTTTATTCTTTAATGACTTCAATAACGTATGCCTCTATAAGTCGAAATTGATATTGAAAACTTCTTCTCTCGAAGTTCTCTATAACACGAAAACTCGTTAACTCGAAACTTATAACCTTTCCCTAGAAGTTCGAGTTAAAGAGGCTCCACTGTATTATTAAAAGTTTACGGATCTATAACTCACTATGTTAAAATACACACGAAGTAAAGATTTTTTGTTAATGACAAGCAATCACGGAGATACAGAATAATTCTTCAATAATTTAATGTCACAAAAAGGACGGAGAATAATGGAAGGTTCTTCAGAGTGGCTGAAGGAGCGACATGCGCATCGAATTTAGGGGGAACTGAAATGTTAGAACATTAGAATTAAAATCATCACACACAAAATCTATTGGTCGTTCTTTATCAACTCATAGAGGAAAGTTATTGATCTTTAAACCCCCGTTCCAAACAGCGTCAATCCAGTTTCAAACTTGATCATTTGTATCTCGCAAGGTTTCTATATGAACTCATTGGCGATTGAATAAGTAGCGTACGAACTTTTCAAAAAATGCATAACATGTAGCACGATGTTTCTCAATCATTCTTGAATCACGGTCCAGCATATTGTTTGTAGTCATATTGAGAGTAAATTATTTTATGACCTATAGTAAAAAAGACATTTATTACTATGATACCGGTACTACTTGGTTCAACTTATTCATACATATCTGTGACTTCCAGTAATAACCAGGTGACCGCACTAAATATGTCAAAAATGTTTGTATTTTGCTAAGTTTCATTCCTAAGATTCATCCAGACGATTCAAAAATGTACATTCTTCTCGAATTGAGTAGTGAAAATTTATGTACATAGTCTAGAAAACAGATATCACCAGTTAAGTATACTTTTAATAGGTATAAACACGTAACACCAATACAAATTTTCTTAAAACAAAACAAGTTACTCAAATATATGAGTAGAAACTTACGATTCAGATAAATAGGGAAAAATAATAAAAACTCGACGAACGTAAGGTAACCAGGTAACTAATTTTCTTCATTTTTCATGGTAAAAAACGATTAGTTTTTTTAAGTTTATTGTGTTAAAATGTTAAATGGCAAGTTTATAACAGGAAAAAGTTTTGGAAACTTTAAATTGCCGAAATTCGATAAAACAAAAAGCGCACTTACCTGATTATTACCGGAAGCTACAGATATAATGAACCAAAAACAATTAATATCAACCAGTAGACCCGTGAGATTTAACCGTCTTACTAACATCTAAGTACTAATGAACCCACTGTAAAGTGATAGGAGTAAATGGCATTAACAACGATTACAAAGTGTTTCCTTCTTTGAAAAAGATTTACCCTGAGTTGAGTCAGCGTGGCTCACTGGGAAGGCGCTGAGTTGCAAGCTGAAAAGTCTATTCCAGATGAGGTGTGGATCTTTCATTACACCTCAACATCCAGACTGACTCCCGGACCTATTCAGTCTGTTGTACATTGAGAACTGAATCTATCCTGGGTGAAATCGGCCGGTGCGAAATGCTGGCCACATCTGCTACTCCTAGTGCCGAGGCCAAGAAATTACGGAGCTCAACGAACCACTTGGGCGCATTCGGGGCCTGTTTTGGGACAGTTTGAGTAGCGTCACTCGGGCGGGAACGTTTATTATTCCACAACAATTTAAATTTTGCTGATTTCAACAAAGGTTGAACCCTGAGTCGTGTGTCCTGTCCGAAGTTAAAGAACTGAAGATAAAAGAAATAGTAAATACATAAAGGTAAATTATTTTTTTTTAGACAATATGTTTCTTGACGCAATAATTTATTTTTACCTTTCAACATAATGGCAAAAAACATCCCAATCATAAATATATAAAATACAAGACAGAGGTGGGACCATAATCTTTGTAATGACATTTCATTTCTGGTAGTTGATTGAGAGTGACGGAAAAGAAAGTGATATTTACGAATAGTTACTCATGATAATGTAGCTAAAGAATATCGAGGAATTCTTAACCACAGACTCACTGCAGCATGCTTAATTACGGAGTAGCTTTAAGGCGGTCAGTAACCACTAAGAGGTCCTATTTGTAACAGATTAGCATACATGTTGCTTGGTAAACAAGACTGGAATATATCTCGTGGATCTGTCCTGCATTAATGTTTCTGTTTCTTTGCAATTATTTTTCTGCTTTGAAGGTTTGTGTTTACAAATAATTTATTTTTTCTTTGTCTTTGTTTTATTTGTGTATTTAATTTTGTTTTTTATGCTTGTAACTGTGATGAAACTTTGTTGGTATGTTCATTCACTAACATTCACCTGATGATGGCAGCAACATGCTGTTGAAACGTTGTAAAAATATTGATTTCTAGTCTATATTAAAAGGTCGATTACTATTTCAATTTAATGTTTCTGATATGTTGCATTTAAATGTGACGTAATTCTGTTCCTCTGTACCGACACACGTATAGCGGTAGCTACATAAGAACTGACTTAAAATTGGCAAGGTCACTCCAACGAACTCATGCATACCACAGGAGACCTGGTTGACTATAGAACCTAGCAACTCAAGTTATTGATTGAAGAACCAGAAGTACATTTTGTGACAAGCTGTCCTAAGAGTGACATTACGCTCCGCGTTCTCGTACGGTGATCAGCACCCAAGTACATGCTAGCGTTTCATTCAGTGCTTGGTTCCACTAGAAGCAATATCGCTTGCCACTACTTCAATTCGGTGTTAAAACTCTGTACTCGCCGAATTCTTATTGAAGCAAATCGCTCACGCATTAAATTCAGTGATTTCCTCATATTGGATGAACTGTATTTCTACATGTGAGTAATCTATGCTGATCTACAATTTATCAGGAACTGATTTAACTGTTCAATATCTACTACAAGACCTATGACAAATGACTCTACAAGACCTATGACAAATGACTCTACAAGACCTATGACAAATGACTCTACAAGACCTATGACAAATGACTCTACAAGACCTATGACAAATGACTCTACAAGAGCTATGACAAATGACTATGTACTATTTCATGAAATTCTTTTTGCATATTTCTCATCTTGATCAGCACACATTAAATAACCTCTGCTTTTAAATTGAATTCATGTTTGCATAATTTCTTATCGTAGATATAATTTTACCTTCTTTTATCTTTTATATTTTGTGGGGATTCATTCCAGAACACGCTTAGTGCACTTAAGTATTAATGTCAATCAAGCAATTACAAAAATGAATAGCTCCCCGACACACAACCCTTTCAAAAATAAAATGCGTCGTTTTATTACGAAGAAGATGAAGAAGTCAAATATAACTTCATGAAAGAACCGAATCCAAGAAGTGATTTACGTTTCTAGCAGACGTTGTTTATCTAAGATACAGTTATTATTTAACGCGGGGCATTTAACTCACAAGCGTGGGTGTAATAAATCATGGACGTATATTTCCAAATGGATGCCCGTTATTCCAGAAGATACTGTTGTGAAAATTTTGAAGTACGTGATGCCTTTTCTTGTTATGCAAGTTCAGCTTAAAACTTTACGACGATGTCATTCATAAACATTACTTGTCCGGAAGGAAATGCGAGTTGTTACGAGTTCAGAGATATACGATTATCACCTTTCCTTCTGATTTTAAATCACATATCTCCCTGTCACGTCATATTTTACGGCGTTTTTTTAATTGTATGAGTACTAATTTTTTACCATTCCAATCTCACATTCCTGCATTTCTATTATTTCATCTCTACTTCGCCTTAAAATTGGTTTACAACAATTTCAATTGTTCAACTACAGGAGAAGAAGAAAATGAGTTTCCTCGTTACCCAGACTTTTCTCACTTTCCCCTTCACATTTCTCGATTTTAAAATCCCCTGCGGTTTGTATATTTTTCGAATTTTTGTAGTTTGTTCACATTTTATTCATACAGAATTGAATTCTATAACCAGAAATTGCATTAAAGTTTCTTCATTTTCATTCAACTTTCGATCGATCGGGACGGAATGTAAAGGGGTTTAGCAAAAGTTGCCCGAAGAATAAAAGTAGTGGGTCAGTATTATTACTCCACACGCGATATTTTAATTCTCATGAACAAACGTATATTTAATTATGATTTTTTTAATGAAAATCGGAGACAGGACCAAGATTCGAGCTCGCGACCTACAGCTTAACAAGCTGATGCGCTAAACAACTGCGCCACCCCGTTGACATGTAGGCTCAGTCTATCATTGAAATCAACTTGCGAGACCCACAGACCTATGTGAGGATATCAGAGGGATTCCTCGTACGAGGCGACTCTATTTGGAAGTACTTCATTGTCGATCGATATTTTCCAATTCTGGAGTTCATAAATCTCTGAAATGTTAACCACACCACCAGGTAACAGATTAATTATGTTAAGTTGAATGAAAATGGGAGACGGGACCAAGATTCGAACACTGGATCTTCAACTGAAGTCCTGTTCCCATGACGGATTTCTCCGGTTTCCTTACAGCACTCAGATCGTAATTGATCCGTACTTTGCTTGCATACGGAAGGTTAAGTTTTTAAGACATAGAGACTATATTTCGTTCCTCATTACTGTCCTCATTGAGTGACCGAGTTCATGGATCATGGTAATAAACTTTAAGGACCATAAAAAGCACACTATAAAAATTATCATTACGTAACTCCAAGGTTCCCCTTACCCTTCCGTAACGAAGTGGAACAATATCACAAATCCCTTCTTCACTGCAGGGTGAGTCACGTCATTTACGGATGGTCCCTAATTATGGTAAAACCAAAAGACTTAACCGCCTCCTCCCACTCGAATTCATGTTATTTTACCAAAAGTAATGCAATGTGCCAACTTCTAGGAACTTAGGTAATATTCAAATATGTAGTAATAGTAGTCACAAAAGCTACTATTTTCTGTAAATAAATACAAGTAAATAACACAACAAAGTTACACAGAAGGTAATATTCGTTCCACACGTTCGATGCAGATAGAAAGGAATAGCGCCATTATACCAAGAGAATTGAACTGATGACCCATGTTGGCGATACATTTGATTTTAAAGAAATTCGAAAGTCCTGCCAATATAACGGCGAGGTACACTTATCATTACCCTTAAGGACGATTGCAAAGTAAAAGCGATGGCTACACTGTGTACCTGCCCTGTACCAACATCAAGCTACTTAGACCAACAATAAATAAATAAATTAATAATTTAGTTTCAATAGAGCAGTTACAAAACTGCCTATGACCACGTTGATGACAAACGTATTTAATACTGCTACTACTTTACTACAAACTAATAAAAACGGTATGTTTCTGTCCAGGATTTTTATTCTTGGGTTACATTGTCTCTGCATAAAATTACATGACTGATTGCAGTATCTCTCGCGCGAAGTGACGCGACCGCTGGCAACAGAACGAGGCCGAGGAGCCATCGTTGACAGCAACTGTGGATTCACAAGCGTTTGGCTAACGGTGGCGCCTCACATCCAAGTCCCATCTCACGACGCGACCGAGCGACACCCCGTTGTGCAACGCGCGCATGTTCCCACAACATTCAGCAACAACAGTTCCCACTCCCCAAATCCCACAAGCGGCGGCGGCGGCGACGGCGACGGCGGTTGCAACGGTGGAGGCAACGTTCACGAATCCTCTATAGACGAAATGTCATCGAGATGAAATACGAGGTCTCTTCTTTGCTACAATTACCCGCGTCGCACTGTGGGAGAAACTGCGATTCTCACTGGACAAATTTTACGATAAATCATCCATAAATATCAGCAGTGGACACAATAAAGTGCAGTGGACAGCAATCTGCGGCCAGAGCAGGTGGTCTCGGGTTCGAGTCCCGGTCCGTTGCTGTTATCACCTGAGAGTTGAATATGCAACCACCCCTCCACGAGTAGGTACACGGAAATTGAGTTATAAATGAAGAAATACTCGATATCAATACGTATTTCGAGGCCGAGACTGAGAAAACTATAAAGCAATGCAAAGATCATAAGGTAAATTAATGAAGCATAAAATTATGTCTCTAGGGTGACGCCATTGAAACCTACTCTCGAAATAAGTAACCAATCCAAATAAATTAATTTATGGGCAAATTCACACCATAAATATTCATTTATGGACTAAAATTAATTACAGACAAATTATAATAAATAAATACATCTGAGAAAATATTGAATCAACATTGCACGTGTGGCAAGAAAGTAATGTTTGAATAAAGGACGAAGAATGAGTACTTTAGTTACAGTAACCAGAAGAAAAATATCCGAACTCAAATACGAACTTGTAATCTCAAGTACGAAAGTCACTTGAATAAAAAGTCCGTAGTGAACTCTATTTTACGAACGTCAATTTCAAATAATTTCTAGTTAATAATTTATGTGGTAGTAATATCACCACACTCATAAAACAACGTCGCTCGTCATTCTGTTAGTCTATACACGACTGTCTTCGGAACTATTGAATTTTATTCTGGTTTTCAGTTACAAATACAAACAAAAGTTGATGTGTATAATTTGTTCATATTTTGTGTGAATTATCCGATCTGTGACAGTGAATTTCATTAGTAATTGCGGAGCTCTACCCTCTATAAACCCCTTGGTCACCTTCGGGCCTGTTGTGGGACAGTATGACTTTTGACTTTAGTGCTGAAAGAAAGAAGTGTACAATACAGCTCCAATTTGGATACTTACATATTTTGCTCCTTATTACTAAAAGATACCTTTCTGTACAGTATCTTTTTTCTGTGTCATATGTAACACAAATCCCAAAAATAAGGATTAAGTTATTATATAAACTTCGGAATCATTCTAATCATGAACTATTTAAAAAAATTATAATTTTTAAAAATAAAAATTCAATTGGAACTTTTGTGCGTTTTTACACAGATGCGTGAGAGCACTAGTCAAAAATATTATATAAGCAACTAATCCTGCATTTTGTGTGTTCTTCGCCTTTGCGGTGTTGTGTGTTTACTGCAACTACAGTTTCTCAAATTCTTGAGGAAGAGCACTTAGTTTAAATGAGATGCCAGAACCATCCAACGAAAGAAGATAAAGAAATCCCAATTTAATTCCCAGATAGGCGCTAACGAATGAAGGACGTTTTGAAATGAGGTAAACGAATTTTGTCCAGCATTGTACTGGAAGCCTGAAGTTTGTGACACTTTACTAACAATTCGGTACTAGCAATGTAAATTATTTACTCCAATACTGCAAGTATTTTGCCCAGATGCAAATCTCTGATGGCCCACTGTGCTCCGTGAAATAGATTAGACCAGTACCTTAGCTAGAAGAAATGGGATCCCGACGGACGTACTACATCAACTAAGAAAGCTTGAAATTCGTCCTTGTCACTGAGGCAATCATTGTGAGTGGGTACAAGACTTTATGTCTCGATAGAGCGGTGTTTCGCTCAATTTCATCACAAATTTTAAGTGTCGTAATACATTTTACGATGGATCTTTATTTACGGAAAGAGAAAAATAGATCATTGGAGGATAAAAGAAAAGAATTTTAAAAATATTAAAGAATCTTTTATTTGAAGAATTTTCATTCACTTTAAATAATATACGTACATTAAAAATTCGTCTTGAGCTACTTGATAAGAAACAGAAATGCAAAGTACGAGTATTTATTAAAATATAATCTTCACTGAAACGAACAAAGATTGTATTTAATATGCAATAGAAGTACGTTAGATGATTATCAAAATAAAATAAAAGTATCATCAAGTACCGATATCCCGTAACACGAACACCAAAGGTCGGTCATCGAACACTCAAAACGATGTCTCAACTTAAATTTATTTACAACATTGACCAAACTACGGAAAACTTAATTATAGGGATAAATCAAACATTTCTTATAAGAAACTAAAGATGAGTAAATATGGATTTAATATTCATTTCAAATAAAAAGAATTTTCTATATAATAACAAATTTTACTTAATTTGTTGTGATAATAAATCAAACTCAACTTGCCATACGTTGGAGCCAATTGTAACTAAATTGGAATTAATATAAAGGTCTAAGGTATGACAGACGATATTGGAATAATAACATTTCATTAAACAAAAAATTACAAAAATAGTTCAGAATGAATTGAGACTGCCTAGTGAGGAAAATATAAACAAAAAAGATGCACACTGAAATTATTTTACTTGAATGTACATAGTCAAATCAATCACATTTGCATTCAATATTTAAAAAATACAAAATTATAAATAACCTTTTGGAATATCGTTTAATAGTTCAAAGTATAATAATTATCTTTCTTATAACATTACTACTTAGTTCTTTAGTCAAATCAAACACATTCACGGTTACTAATCAAGCGAAAGACACATCAATACTTACAGAATAATTAACATTTGGTAATGCTATTTAATAGCTGAAACATTAATTCTTGATAACACGTAATAATGAAGGTTTGACCTCCTCGATGACGCAAAGAGGCAAATCTAGTTCTCAAATTACCTACGCCAAAATCAGTGGCGTCAGGTGAATTGGAAACAAATTACAAGTTCTAGCGAAACCTCGGAATAATGCATCATACTCAGCTTGCACATTGGTTGGGCAAGGCTTTCTGGTAGGAGGCGCTGACAGGTATGACGTGACCTCAGTAGCCGGTAATGTACAGCGACGATGAGCTATACGTAACTGAACTAGCATCTGGAACACAGAGTAAGGGCCGTCGCACAGTGCAAACCATGGCCTCTCCATAATGGATGTCACGATAACAACCAAGCACTCCAAAATCGCTGAAAACTGCACGAACCTAAATTCTCTCCAATTTGTAACTGTCACTCAACTTACGGCCTGATCGTCAGTGAGCCATTCTCTAACTGATTCTCACCTCCATGCCGACCTCCGCCCTCTATTTTTATCTCTCAGTAAGCCATTATAAACTCGCTGAGTAAGCTGTTGTAGACTCGCTGAGCAAGCTGTTATAGATTCGCTGAGCAAACGAAATTGACTTTTAAATAAAAATACCCCACAGCTTGCCACACCGCCAATTCCAATTAAGTAAATTAGTTTTTACAAGTTAACTTGTTTAGTACATGCTTGTCTTTGAGCACTGAAACTACAACCCACAGGTCCAGCGATAATTCAACTAAATTCATCCATGTATATTTGCACTCTACATTCACTCACATATACGAGCATTGTATTTACAACTTTAAGCATATAAATTGAATTAAGTTCATATTTAAGTTCTTTGGCATACATCATTATTGCTTTCGGGACAGATCCAAAGATAGATACAGTTACTAGGTTTTTTTATAACAGGTAAGATAAAATTATTTTGGAATTTGGAAATATATAAACATTAAACAGAATTTCCTGAGTAACTATTCATTTTATATCAATAAATATGACACTCTATAATAACACGATGTATATATATTGAATATTGGCACAATAATAAAAATGAATATTCAACAATGGTTCTTGAAAGTGTATAATTAATCATTGGTTAAATAACGGATCGACACAACAATGTAATATGATATAATCAGAATGTAGTTCATTTTATTAAAATTTGAAGTAATCTCTTACAATTCCATATAGTCCATATAGATTTATACTCCACATATATTTTCTAAAAAAAATTATTGTTACTGTAAATGTTACAAAAAAATCCAATAATACCAAAACAGTAAAAATATTCATTATTAATTACAATAAATTGGTCACGATATATAATGCAACACCGTGTTAAATAATTTCATATTTTAACGCTAAGTACAGGAGTAAATTATATTTGTGTGCGTGTTTTTCAAGTTTTCAAGATTTGGGTGTTTTTTCAGACGTTCGGAAGGAGATGTATCCTCAAGATTTGATAGTTTAATGCCACTTGGCAGCTTCAGCTACATAAATAAGGAAAATGGTTTAATAATAAATATTTGAAAGTCATAATTCTTTTTAAACTTTTAATCATCAACTACTGAACACTACTGATGGTATGTGCAGTATTTCCCAACACTCACCAGTATGCAGGAGGAAGGTTATAAGGGAAAGAAAAAGATACTCAAGATAAGTCTAAATTCAAGAGAATATGAATTCGAAAACTGTTTTTAAAAATTTAATTTCAATTGCCCATACGTTTTGAGACATGCATCTAAATAACACTTGTAAACGCATGTGTCTTCATCATACATTCCATAGCAGACGTCACTTCGCCAACACCACATCTACCCCAGTTGGCAGCTGAGGCATGCAAGGGATGAAGAACTCTTGGAATGGCACAGAGTATGAAGAGGAGTGTTAGTGGGGGAGGAGGAGGGAAGGGTGACATAAGAGTGACGGAGGCCGCAATCGCGACTGTGCGGTATGCAACTGCATGTTAATCGAGTCTTGTTTACGAATTCCACAAACAATTGTGACGCGTCGTTTCAGGAATGTCTCGTCCTCAAATGGATTACAATACTTCAGTGGCATACACCACAACACGAAGAGATTCACTCACATTACGGTATGAATTAAGATGGTAAAGAGGAATTAAAAATACCTTTATTGCAAATATTTCAGCCGGTATTACACACAGATTTTTAGTAATGTGTAATTTTGAGTAATAATCTCTAATCGTCAAAAATATATCCAATCCTCCGTGATTACTATTCAGTAATTGCAAAAAAAGATTTGGGAACTCACATTCATATATTTCATTTCCTTCACATTTGATCAAAAATTTGAGAAGTTGGGTGAAAATCTCATTTGTTAGTCACGACTGTTTAACGTTATATTTTACGAACATTCAATTTGATCTAAAATATGTAAATATATCAGAAATTAAAAGCATAGGCCAAAAATATTTAATACAACCATACGTATATCCAAACCAACAACTTATTTCGGAACATCCATTTTCTGTACACGCCGAAGAGACAAGCGTGACGTCATCCATTTCTTGTACAGAAATTACAGGCTTACGGATCGTGTAAAGCGGGCTTTACGCAAATACAATTATCCATCTCGGTATTTCCTATTCCATTTACATACTTTTTAAAATTAGTGATACACTCCAAATGCTATTCCAAAGAAACAATTTTCGGGTTTTCCTTCTAAAATCTACTTTTGGTATCTACTTGTAGGTGTTTCGTCCTTTTCCACTACTCCCCTACCTGGTCTCCTACTTTCTATTAATGCTTAGGCAAAATTTCTACTGGTATTCTTATTTTCAAGTCTCATCCGAGTTCGTGAGTATGTATCTATTTCTAAGAAATAATTTTTACATATCATTTCCTGAATATATAAATCTGAAGATGCCAAGCAAAACTTGCGTGGTCGAAGCAGTAGTGCATCATCCTGAAAAGAGTATTAGGCAAGTCCTCCGTATACCGCGTAACGCCTTTTATATAAAGAAGATAACCCAAGTGAAAGGACTTGTATTGTGGGTAAATGCCCGCAGCCAAATCTACTCACTCCTTCTCGGCCGCTCCGTGAAACGTCCCCACACAGAGCCAACAAATGAGGATAATTTGGCGGAGCGCTTTTTGGTCGGCTGGTTCCAAGAAGGTGGACGCTATGCGGAACCAACCGGTCTCTTCAAAGAATAAAAGTACTTATGACGTCAACGTCAGATTCTATAGCGATCTGGTATCTGAGGGAAATTAATAAAATCTCCGTGGTTAGTTGTTAATAAAGAAGTCCATAGAGAACGAAATATATCTCGTGTATCAAAGCACACCGTCAAATTATCCGAAAACGTTTTACCTCTTCAGTCAAGTATCCGAAGCATCTCTCTTTGCTTAGGTAAAAACATCATCTAGTTTGTGGGATTCAAAATAGGTTCTCCCTTCACGAATTATTTGTAATATTTCCTCTAGTGGATCTCAAGATTTTTAAAAAGATTTCTTGCGTGAAAGAAATGTTTAATTGTCTCTTTACAAGCTTTTAGGTCCCTCGCGTCCTCTTAAATCAAACTTTCAAGTAACATGTAGGTATTGGAGACAGGGAGAGAGATATTGGATTATCAGGGAGCGTAAAGTACCGATTCGAAGTTGCCCTAATACGAAGGAAAACCCAGCTCACACCAATCCTCCCGAATATGTGCTCTTCACGATGGGTAGCGAAGATGCTACCAATACACCATCGCATCGGTGGTATTAGAATGGGCGTCCTTTGGGCTTGGAATACACTCCTACCTTACAGATACGAATTAAAAAATATAAAAGTAATATTTTAAACTGAAATATTAAACAAGGCATGAAATGCTGCATGACTATATCTTTCAAGATTAAAAAATGAAATTATGAAAATACCCAAGAAATATTTCTCAAATATCCATTGTTGTAGAGACAAATAGTTTTGAAAAGTTTGTAGTTATTTATATCCTCTGAAAACTTGGTCACGCATTCATTGGACCCGCAATATGTTGGAATTTGGAGAGATTCTCCGATAAATCATTTCGAATTACCAATACATGGACACGAACGGACATATCCGACGCCGTTCGAAGCCCTAAGCATACTGCTTGTGTGTGCTCCAAGGGTAGCCAGTGGGCAAAAGCCCTGACCAGCCGTTGGCCTCAAATGCGCGTGCAAACAAGCACACCGTCAATAGACGAGTGGCTTGCAATGGTGCCGATGCCCTGGAGACACATCAACGGGAGCTGAGGAGTTAGTGTCAATGTTGCAGCGGATCAGGTTTGTATAGATCGTTTAACTGAGATAGAATTTTTTAAAGCTAAGGGATAAAGTTATGAGTTTAATCAAACAGTGCATATTAAATAAATAATTAGAGACTTATTTAATTATGAATAATACAAGTCTTTAATATTTATTTAATTAAGATTTTAATGTTGCGATATACTTAGAAATGTTTTTTAATAATTTTCGTTGTACCTCACATCATAATGGTATTTGCAAATACGAGGAAACACTCTCGTGCGAAGTCAGGGAGGATCGGCTAGCAATAAAATCAAGTGGGAACTCTAATAAGACGAATTGAATCACTTGTGATAGCTGAAGCATAAAGCAAAGTAAATTTAGAATTATGAGCGACAAAGTCATGGTAATCATACTCCATATTATTTGGCTCAACTGTTTATCTTCCTGCAATAGCCGAGGGTACATTTATTTTAAAAAAATGTTTAGTCGTACATATTATTTTGCATAAAGTAACGATGCTGAACGTGAGCGCAAAATTCGCACCTATTGTTAAAGAATGACAGCTATTAAGCTGTGAACAAAATACCTGCGGCCATAGCAGTAGGTCCCGGGTTCGAGTCCCGGTCCATTGCAATTTTCACCTGGTTGTACACGATGCCAACTATTAAGAGAGTTCAAAAAGGTCAAATTGCTTGTGAACTCTCTGTTCTAACCCCCTACTTCCATTACAAGCTTGGCAACCTCCACTTACCTCGGTTAAATACCCGTCAGAATGTTCTTGAACATTCACTGCTCGGTGTCAGAATTAAAAGCAAAAATTTCGTTCTTATTTTATGGATTGTTCTGTAATCTTTTCCAAGAATTTTGAAACTCCGTCTTTGCAGTATCCATACAAACGTAACGGCGTTGATCACAAAATAATACTAGAGTTAAGGTGTACACATGCTCTTGGTGTGGTAGGAGAGTAAAACATAAGTACGGTCACCAGGAAGACAATATAAATTTCAATACAAAGTATAGAACAAGTCGTGTTTAGTAACAATTTATTATTACGTTACGGTAAACATCCAGTAAATTATCTTTGCAATAATACCTTGTATGGTAGAAGATAAAGGATGATAACTAAAATAGGATCTCTAAATCATACTCATCCTTATTAGTGAAACCCCAGTTTTATATTGGAGACGCTCAGGACGACATTTGATCGAGTGATTTTCTGTTTTATTTATTTATATGTTTATCATATTTTGGCGACGTTCAAGCCATAAGTCTGCTCTTCCACCGAACCCTGACTTGGGTGAGGGAAGTGGGAAGGAAAGATGTTGGGTCGTCGGAGAACTTACGCTATAAAACCGACATTTGTCTGGGATTGTTGAGGGAAATCCCAGCTGAAAATCTTACCTACTTCAGTCGAGGAGGATTTAAAACCAAACTCTACCGCTCAGCGACAGTGGTGGCGAAGACGCTACCACAAGACCACCGCAGTAGAAGAGATTTCACTTAACTCATCAACCTAATGGTTCATTACCAATGTAAAAGAACTAATCATTCATCGTGCGAAATGACAGTGGGATGAATGGCAACAGTGGATTGAGAGGCGACTAATGCTTGCGCTAAGGAGGACACTGCGACTGAAGAGAGTGACGTCCAAAGTGGAACACGTGCCTCTTAGATGCGATGCATACGCCGATTGTTTGCATAAGAGTTTTCAACAGTAAAATTGAACTTGCGTTGTAACCGACGTCTTTCGCAATCACCGCCTATTTGATCGTACTATTGATATCGTACTCGACCTTTATATACCACAGAAAAATCGCCAGAAAATCTGCTCATAATTTGGGGATGTATGTGGCGCCCTTCCTGGGGGTGGTAATTGGAAAAAGAACCACGTCGACGAGTTTGTTTCTAGTGCAACACAGGGGATAGATCAGAGAGAGTCTAGAGAGAGTGTGGCCGATGAGTGTCCAGGTTTCTGCCTTTTTTCCGTCAAATTGGAGAGAATGTAATTAATTCCCATGTATTTCGAAATATAATTTAATAATTGTGTGTCGAAATATTTTTTAATATTTTTTTCAAATCATACTTCACTTGACTACTTAATCTGTTTCAAAAGGGAGTCTTTATATGTGCATTTGAATAACGTGTCAACTTCACGGATAAATGGCGGTATTCAGTGATCAGCCACACTCTTAATGTACTCACTCTGGGATAGGTACGACAAGAGTGCTATCCAGTTTGTTCTTAGAGGTACTACAATCTATTGTAGTTCAAATTCTCATCATACCGCAAATGCAACCCCGAAAACTCTTGAAAAATTCAAATTATCTATGATTAAATGCGAATTCAAAATGTCTAAAAGGAGGTTGTGTACACATTATAATGAGTAGTATGATAAAGTAGATCGCATTCGGAACTCAAAAGTTTCGCGAATTCTACTCTTATTATAATACACTCCATCGTTTTCCGCATCTTAGGATCTTCTACAAGCTTCATTTGTATCTGCATCTCACTATAAATATTATATCGTACATAACTTCTCAATCATTAATATTAATTATCAATGAATTTGGTTATGAGATGTTTATGTTGAAAGAGAACAACCAACTATTATATACTGAGGGAAATAAAGAAGGAAATATCTTTACAAAGTTATCTGGACAGAGTTGCGACGAAGCTAAAGTACAAAATTCCAGGTTTGTACAGAAATTATTCCAGATATTATATTGAAACATGTAAGCCATTTTGAATAAAATATATTTTTGAAAAATCTATTGAGAACAGCAAATTTTATAATGAAAACGACTGATACATCAGGGTAAATCTTGATCAATGGTTTATCATGACTTTTGCGCCAGAATAAATTACCATTTTATTAATGTAGTTAAAGACGCATTGCGTTTACAGTGTATCTATGGAACTCAAGCACTGGGAGGTATATTTAACAACTAATTCATTATTAATTATTAACTTTTTATTATTAACGTTTTTTTCAATTTAGTAAATCCCATTCAAGAAAATTTTACTGAAATCTATAGTTACGAAGATCATTTAAATTGGGATAAATTCAACATTTACCATGATACCGATTTTTTACATCTATCGTGAGAAACAAAATGGCTAATTCTGATCCAAGTAAGCAATTTACTTCTTGATGCAATTTATATACATTCTTCTGAATCCATTGGAATATTTCTTAATTTGTGGCGAAGAGTAAATCCTCTCTATTTGTTTCGGTTCTGTGGATCAGTAGATGACGCAAACGTGGGGTCGAAATGTTATATTTGATGTGGATGTAAGTCAGACAATTTGTGTTAAACTTATTTACGTATCTACATTACGGTGGTCGAATATGAAGATTACAGCAGACGCATGTTCAACAAACAAATGTTATTTATCTTCGCGAGGTCCGTGATAGCAAACTAAGGCACCACGTTTGTGCAGGGTGAGATGTGGAAAATTTGCATTTTTGGATTTCAGAAAACAAAACGGTAAAACGGGAGAAAACTGATCACGTCGTATAAATAAAGTAGAATTGGCCCCCAAAATTATCCTGTATAGATACATTGATAACAAGATGAACAATAATTTAATTTTTTTTCACGTGCGTTACACTAGTATATTACGTTCAAAAAAAGTTGATATATCTTATGTCTTTAATTGTCGTCGGCTATATTTTCTGTACTCAGAACTCGATAGTTCGGGAAACAAATTTAACTGCACGAAATCTACACTGAAAGCTGTCTTTGTGTATTAATATCATGCTACAAAAGGAGACAAGACAATTATCTCTTGATGTTACGAGATAAGAGATAATTCGACGCTCGGGGTAGAACGGTGTGAACAAGCCAAGAAGAAATTCGACTTGTCGTCAAAAATAAACAATACGAGTAAGACACAAAGAAATCTATAAAGATTTACGCGTTTAAAGCAGAAGATAATTGAAGGAAATTAATTTTTACTGTAAAAATATTCACGCAATAATGAGAAAAAGAAAAAAATACTAAAAGAATAAGTGTAAAAATGGATTATCTGCGAATAAATGCGAATTTTAAATGTTAACAACAGTATGGTTTCTAACATAGCACACAAGCGATAAGAGCATGAGGTTCTGAAGTTAGGGGAGAGATTTTTACCAAACTGGAGTTCAAATTTAGAGCTCATTTTCATCGGAACAGATTGAAAATGATCACAGAGGAGTAAACTTCCCTCTCAGAAATAAAGAAAATGGATAATTTGGAAATTAGCCTCTCGAGGTGCTGATTGAAAGCATTAATTTTTATAATAATAATAAATTTATTACTGCAATTGGGCTGTCATGCCCGGTGGCAGAAATTAAATACATAAAATATACATAAAAAATATACAACAATTCAACAACAAAAATAAAACGAGGATATACGAAATCATACATGAATTAAAATAAGAATGTGTTAAAATAAGAGTATATTAAAATAAGAAAAGTATTTAAAAAAAGATAAGAAAAGTATTAAAATAAAGATAAGAAAAGTATTAAAATAAAGATAAGAAAAGTATTAAGATGAGAAATGTATTTAAAAAATATAATATCATACCATTTAAAAACCAAATTTCATAATTTAATTCGTTAAAAAAATAAAGTAATTTTTTTACCTTAAATTTCATTATTTACAGTAATTTATCTTAAATTCAATTATTAAAGCAATTAAAAATTAAATTCAATTATTCAAAGTAATTTAAAATTAAATTAAAGTATTCAAACTAAATTAAATAATGACTGAACCAAACTCTAAAAAATATGTTTAATAATTACACTTAGGAAACCGACCCGGACACGTGAATCACTTAGGTGCACATCACTTCACTTACACTTTTACTTATTTCCCTTTCTGACTCCCCTACTTATTTCTTTTACTTATTAATCCCTTTTGCAGCTGAAACAATATTACAAAGTCGCGCTTGATGTACAGTGAAATCCATGACATTTGTTTGACCACAAGAGGTCATGATATTGAGACGAAGTTAGAAGAGGGGTGACGGTAAAAATACACAATAAGTGAATGACATGTAAGAGATACAATGTGTGTACTACAATTCAGGTAAAAGTGGGATGTCACACGTTTCCCTTACAAACACAATCTCGGTGGGGAAAGGATGGAGTTTTTTTTATTATTTACTAGGTTTATAGTAGTATCCATGAACTATTCAAGACACAGCGTTGCCACCATACCTTACGGAAGCTATTACGAGGCACCAATCACACAGTCACGTTATCCGCGATGTAATTTGCATTATGTTTCAAGCCATTTCTAAGAAATATTTGAGTTTGTTGCCAACTTTCTTTCGTGACTTGCTTCTCATATCGCTCGGTGACATATCAGCGCATGTGTAGCTCTTTCAATTCCATTACAGTTACTTCAGACATGAAGGTTGCCTGACGCTAACTTTACAAAACATTAGCTGATTACTCCCCAAGGGGACTTACATCTAGTAAGTACGTGTTTGGCAATCATGGGGCCCCAAACTGAGTCTGGCATTGCTTCTCCTTACTTGTGCAAGGTTCCTTCCTTTCTCTTTCCTGGCATTCCTTGGTCATCTTTTGTTCTTTTCGATCCTGACGCTATTAGGACTAGGGTATCTTTCATTTTCCTCATTTTTGTCCCCCCCCCCTCATTCTTTGTCACCCCTCATTTTTTGTCCTCAATGTTTTGATGTATGTTTTGATGTATGTTTTGAGATATGTTTTGGTATGTTGTAATTCAGGAGAGTTTTTATTGGGTAGGGTTGAGTCATTCGGCGAATCCCACACGAGGGGAGTGTCATGTTGGCTAGTGCGTAACTGCATTTTCCCTACCTGTACAAATTTTTAGGGCTCCAATGACATTTGTTGTCGACGAGCCGTGAAACCCCACAAAAAAAGAAATAGCTGATTACAAGAACGCAGAACAGTTTCCGAGATGAGTTTCCTTATAGTTTTGAGGTTTACTTCGTTTAAGTAGGCATTGTGTTTTTACTTTCCAATTACACAAACCGTGCAAGGAAAATATTGTAATCAGTCGAAAATGTTTTTTTTTGAGATATCTTTGGATCTTTGTGAATTGGCTCTGGGAGAGTCTACTTTCAAATTTTGACGATAATGTCCAATATCGTATGTATGTTAAGAATTTCGTTCCCCCGATAAATTTCGAACAAATTGATGCATCGAAACCAATCTCGGAGTTTGACTTTGAATGCGTTGGGAATAGAAGTATATTGCTGAATAGCTCATACCGACTTCATTTACACAACATGCTCCACTTCCGGCCTCTTAAAAATCAAAAATTTTGAAAATATGCGAAGGAGCATTTTGATTGGGCGGTTAATTCTGCGTACAGATTGCTAAACCGCATTCCAGTACGTCGCACAGTTTTCGAGAAACAGCGAAAATTTATTTCGCGAATTAGGAGACATTTTTTTTGCATCTACCAAAGAGACTATCGTAAACAAGTTCCTCCGTGGCTACGGTGTTAGCGTGCTCGCTCCTCACCAAGTCATCTCAGGTTCAATTCCCGGTGGGGCCAGAAACATTTGTACCTTTTCACATTAACGTCCCTGCTGTTCATACAGCTGCGACTACTGAATAGCTAACCCTCCTTCCTCTATCCACCTACTCCTAGTATAAACTACTCTTTAACTCTTACTAAAAACTCCTATTAACCCCTCCACGTGGGCCAAGTTGTTGGTAAACCCAGTTAAGCGGCCCATCTACTAACAATAGTCTACCAACCAACCCGTACTTCCTATCGCTCCATATAGATAAGCTTCAATAGCACGATACATCCTCCACTAACAAATACTACAATGAAAAAATATATTGTAAAGAGTGTAATATGGAAGATACTTCATGCAATCTATACTTGAATGAGTTATGATTTTTTGAAATTTACAATGAACTGTGATGATAAATATTTTGGAATCGATTAATCTTTTAAATATATCATCTTGTATAATAATTATAATATATTATGATTTCTTTTTTTGAAGGATTTTTCTTTATTCGTAATTTTTAGTTATATGTAGAGTATTTAGAACCATGAGTTTTTGTTATGAACTATAATCGGAAAGTTGATTGGGGCACACTCCAGATTTTTGTTTTACTTCCCTGGGTAACCACATTGAATTTTTTCTATCCCCTTTTACATGAATCGTAGTATAGTATATCTCCACCTATCCATCTCTCGGCGAGTAAAAGCAAAGGCGTGCGCCGGGAGACTGGCGTGGTTTGGCGACCGCATGTCGTCTGTCGTTTGTCGTGACGTTCGCCAAGTGAACGACGATGAGTCGCTGAGGAGGAAAAGCGGATGCGACGCCGTTACACGTTCTCATTTGTCTCTTCCCATTCGTCGTCGCGCACGTGGAAGTGGCAGCTCGGCCACTTCCGGTGCGCGCGTGTGCCTTCTAAGGCCTTCACAGATATCCCAGGTATGAACTCACGTGCTACATAACAGGTGCCAGACTCGAAGACTAGTTAACGTTACGTAAAAATATTAAAACAGTATTCAACACTTTAACACGTGAAGGTGATGATTAAAGGAATCTTAATTGTTTAGTTTTTTAAAGATATTTACATTATTATTTTCAGAGTTGTTTACACCAATTTATTTGACGTATAAATTGTTTCCTGTAGAACCAAAAACGTAATTCATAAAGTTGTAGTGCTTTATTTCTCACATCCTATTGTATGTAAAAACATACGAATTGTATTCGAAGAAAATTTTTTCTTCCAGGTTACGAATTTTCTGAACCGAATTCAGTCTTGATTATCCATTGAGATGGTTTGCATGTTGCACTAAAAACGATATAATACAAAACGAAACACATTTTTGGAAATCTTTCATTAAAATATAAACTTTTGCACTCAAATGCGCAAAAAGTAATTCATGTGCTACCAAAATACTTTCCAAGAGTGTNAAAAGTAATTCATGTGCTACCAAAATACTTTCCAAGAGTGTATTATAAATGGTGATTTTAACCTTCAAAAGTGTATCACTGCGAACAATGAAGTCAGTGAATGAAAATGAGTGCCCACATTTTCCGAAAATCAACGAAAACTTTTCTAAAAAGGAGAGGGAATGTTGGTGCGGAGGTAGGGATAGCGTTATGTACATTGTTACAGATTCGTTATGGAGGAGGTGGGGGTAAAGAGAATGATAAATTTCGCGTTACGGACGGATTCATGAAAAGCCCCTAAGACATCAAATTAGATTTATTTTTTTTCGAGATAAATGTTACGTGCGAAAGGAAATATAATTTTCAAATAAATCACCAGATGATGGGATTGGTGCAACGCAGAGCAATGTCTTCGCCTCGAGGTGAGTGATTTGCAAGCTTTTACACTATGTGCTCTTCATTCTCTTCCAGGCGAATGGCACATGAGAATGCGGATGCGGACGGACAGACAGATAGACGGACCGACCATCTGTTGCGGTTCTGCATTGACGCTTTTCTCACACCGCACTTGGGTGCTCATGGGTACTGCACTTGGGAGAAGGGAATTTCGGACCATATTTACGATCAGAATCTTCCAATGGCGTTCGTCACGATGATTCTTACGAAAGTGGAATGAGTAACAGTTTACGCTCTTCCTGTTTGTGGACGATGATGTATTTTTCCTCTCACATCTTCCTGTTGTTACGTACATCGTATAAAAACATGTAATAATACACTAGGTATGCGCAGACAGAGGCAGAAACAGGTCGTGTGGGGTAGGGGGGAGGAGGCGGGAGAGGAATTTTCTCCACACCCCAAGAAAAATGGTTCTTGAATGACGAATAACGTTTGCATATAAGAAATTAATAAAATTACTAAAATTTGAAAATTTACTGGACTAATATGACTTATTTGCCATATTATTTTCGGCTCAGAGAAAGGACCCCATGTGGACAAATTAATAAGAAGGGTATACGAAGCTACTACTTACAGTCTTCAAAACTAAAAAGGAGGATTAATGAAATATCTTACACTAAGGGAGTGAATCGTTGTTACTAGACAGGCAATCACATATTTTTAGCTGTCCTCGTTACCAAAGGAATTATATCAATCAATCTGGATAGAAAGTGTACTTTCGTGGAAGGCGAATAGGAAGCGGTCAACAGTCTTGCGATCGAAGCATAAAATCGCCATTTTCATCAGGCCGCCATATACCTTTCTAATGTAATCGCAATTGTGGTTAGCACCCCTGCGATAAAAAGAATTCCCGGGTTCGATTGCCGAGATCCTCGACATCCCACATGACTCAAAGTTATCTCTTCTCTGTATTGTCCTCCCTCTGCAATAGTTTAGGACGTTCACAACAATTGCATGAATTTCCCTTTTCCTTTGTGAGTGAAGTGTAAATTGTTTAAAGAGAAGGTTAAAATTTCGAAGTTTCTTAACTGGACGTAATTTTACCAAATTTGAAAAATATTCATTGAATGGTGTAGATTTGTACACAGGACAAACATACAAACGATCTTTCTTTTAGATTGAATTTAAATATGGTTATTATAATTAAATTATTTTTATTGTTTAGACCAATATTCAATATTCAATATTCAATACAATGTTTCAATATTCTGTAGAATTCTTTTTGGACGAAACGTTAATCACTTTAATGTCGCAGAAGAGAGGAATTAAATACCAGAGGTTATAATCATTTTACTCAAGTGAAAAAAGTTAATATTGAAACCGCATTTTTTCCTTCATCACAGTAACAACAAAACACGTTATTTCTTGTGGTATTACCTCCACTTTTTTCATCGCAAAACTATCAATCATACCCAAATGAGACTGATAATAGGCAAACCAAACACCGGAGTATTTTACCAATAATGTAATTTTGGAATTCAACTCCAATTAAACCAAGTGTTCACAGAAAAGTGCAATCAGCGTTTTCAGCTTTTATTCGTGTATATTGTGAATTGCTTCGGGAAATATCATTTGTATTGTCTCTCTGTTCCAATCGGTCACGTAACAGGAAGTTATTGAAACTCCTTATTGCGAAGACTATTAAAAAATTACTGGTATTCATTGCATTGCAATATGATTGGCCACAGTTCCTCGGCACCTGACCGCCGCTAACTACCGAAAGCATCCAGAGCGATTCGATGAAGCCACAAACTATAGTCGAATCCAAACCTCAACGCCGCATGAAACCACGAGTCTCTGGAAGGCTCAAGATACTTCCGTGATTTCATTACTCGCGACTTGATTACTTCATTTGATATTAATGAAAAAGACACAAAATTAAAAAAAACATTTGTTTACTTATGAATGTAGCACAAAACAATTAATAGAACTAAAAATTTCAAAATTTCGGGATAAGTACCTCAAATCTACCTGTCGTGAAGACGAAGTCGCTCGTTGCGCAGGAACTGGGTCATGAGGCCGGGTGCCAATGTTGAGACAGCATATCAAAACACATTTAAAGAGACGGCAATAGTGGAGTAGACCGTGTGTCGAGAGAGTGCACGCTACCCGAGCATCCGGATTTGACCCCCACAGGGGACGCCGGTGTTCTACCTCGTCACTTCCTCCTTTTCCACATCTCAGTAGACCCCCATAGGGGACACTGCGATGACTTCCGAATAATTCCTTACCTATTACGGCCACTACTGCTGTGGATTCAACCCCCGTCTCCGTCACTCTCTCTCTCTCTGCCACCTGTAGCCGACGAATGATGATAACTGCTGAAGACACTCTGACCTGGCCCATGCTTCGCCGCCCAAGTCGTCATATGTGAGTAAACATTAAAGTTTTGATCTCAGACTGAGTCTCACTGGGTTCATCCCTATCTACCCCTCCTCTCTACTAGGAAACCCCCTCCCTTAACGAGCTCCCACTCCTCAGCCAGACGTTCTCCGCGACTGAAGGTCACGCTCGGGTCCCCTCGTTCGGCCATTTAGTTAGGCAGGGACCCGAAAACGCGACATATCCAACCATGCTAAGACCCAAAACATTAATTTAAAAATGAATAATTTTTGAAAACTGTGAAAGTAACAGAAATATATATATATATA
>NNCF01136469.1:90298-114457 GCA_002313205.1 Laupala kohalensis
ACATTTAACGGGATGATAGTGTTTAAAATATTCTATAACGTAATTTACAGGTTAAGGTACAGAAAAGGGAACAATCAGTGAAGATAATTTGCTGTAGCAGAATACAATTTTTTGAAATTGGAAAAACTTCTCTTATTTTTTAACACAACAATTTATCAAAAGCATATTTTCGACAGTTAAAATACATTTAATTCAACTATAGTTCAACTCCCAATAAAATTGTGCGTCAGAAGAATAATATCATAAATTTATAATCTAATCAGCATATATTTGAAAAAGCAGAAAAATTAAGACAAATCCTTGAAATATTTACTCTTAAAACAAATAAAAATGGGACGACATTATCAAAACAATTTGGTCACGTTTATTTAGAAATTATCCCACATTGGAGAGCGATAAAATTCCAAAGCTTATCAGTTTAACGCGATAAATATAGAGAAAAGAAAATATTGAAATACTTATTTTTTATTATTTCCTCGCTATCTATGCAATAAGAGGAAATAAAGGAAGCTATTTCCCTTTTTCTGTATCATTCGAAAGTTGTAAATGTAGGTTATATGCCGTGCATTAGACATGGTTGTTTCTCAAAGAACAACGACTACGGATTTCTAAGTAAAAATTCATTTAGAACAAACGTTTTGCATGTGTGCAATTTGTGCCATATTAAAAACCTCAAACGACAGTAACCAAGGGCATGGCGGAGACGTGCGCCAAATTTCTTTCGGTAACATAGATACAAGAAAAAGGAAGGTGTGAACTATAAAAGAAACTTAGGATATGGGAAAAATTAAGTTGTATGCATAAATGTATATAATATATTCCGCAACTCAAGATGCTCTGGGTTGTAGGTATAAATTGTTTTTGTCATTATTCGATTGATATTTGACCAGAAAACTCGAAAAAGATAAAACTGCTACGTGGCTACTAATCAAAAGACCATGAAGGACAGTTTACGTGGAGAGTGTTATATGTGAAGTCACAACACTGCCTAAAGTTTTCGATCTTTATGCTGGCTGAAAAGTTGCTTAATTCTTCAATGTTTTTTCGGTGGCAGAAACGTTGTTAAATTTCCGGATGTTCACGATCTGATAATACACTGAGAGGACAAGTTTGGTTATGAGATTGGAATTCAGTGAAAGAAAAGAATCTCCAAACCTTCAGATGTCACATCCTAACCTTTGGTTGTATCAACATATCTCAACATTATGAAATCCAAACTGTAAGGTTGGTACGGCATATCCAAAGGTTTGGAGAAATCCTTTCCCTCCACTGAATTTGTATCTCGCATCGAATCCTAGGGTACTCACATACTTAGGATTTTCTTAGTGTGTTAAGGGTGATATTGTCTCAATGCGCGATATTCCATGGATCCACCCTTTTTTCAATTTATTCAACAATCATTGATCTAAATATTGACGGTTGGTATTTTGTATCATTTATATTTGCAATCCAGTACCGAAATGCAAAATTCATCTTTTAGTTTTACACTCGGGTCTAGAACCTGAAACAATACTTGTGCATCCAATAGAGCCAGTCGAGTCATGTCCACATTTCTCGTTCAGGATTTTTGAAATGTTGATCCACCATTTCGAGAGAGACCTGCGATTACATTCAAAAGAACGTCAATATATTTAGACCTAAAACCAGGTCTAGAATGTGAAGCAATATTTGTACATGTCACAAATCAAAACCGCAGTGTTCGTTAGTTCTTGAAAGATTGATTAACCATTCCGAAAGGGACATGCGTATACTAATAATCTCGCCACTGCGTCTAAAGACAGCACTGGAAGAGGCGACGCAGCAGGTGTCAGAAGATACGCAGGTCGTAGTGGATGGCGGTGGGAGGTCCCCTGACGGTCGCGTGAGACCCGCGTGGAGGTTAACGGTGAGAGCATAGTCAAGGAAGCATCAATGGAGCCACTTAACTGTTCTTCCTTCATATTCCCCACGCTCAACGTCCTAATCACCCCGTTTCCCTTCGAAGCTCCGATCACCATGTCGAAATGGGTAAAGCTTTGTAGGAATGTGGAAATACCTGAACAATAATCTTCATAGTTTAGATTTTTGCAATTCGTTTGCTGTGGGCTGATTGTTTTCCCAAGGAAGAAAAGTTTTCGTCCATCTTTAGTTTATTAGTTGTAACCGTGCACGTGAGCCATCTGCCTTAGATTTATCCATGCGACTGACAGTCGTATAAACCAAGATACGATGACAGATGGACAAAATATGTTCTTGTTTGAGATCTTTGTAGATTTCTTTAATTAAAAAGAAACAATAGCCTTTAGTAACGTCTATTAACATAACTTTTCGGATTTTGGTTAGTAGATTGATCAACGCACACTCGTTCTGAACAAGTGGTGTTCATTATTGATTTTCAGTTAAACCCTTATATTTAGTCACAGATCGTGAGGTGAAATGGTGGTTATGTGATTGAGGAATCGTGTTGGTTGGATAGTGTTGTGCAATGCGCTTCCCATACCTCACTTGAGTAAAAATCAGTTTGATTGGAGCTAATCTACCCAAGTTTTTTAGTCTTTGTTTATATTTTCTTTCTGTAATGAATTTTTCTACGTTATGAATTATCCACATTACAACTTACGGCATTTGATGACTTCATCATTATTTTCTTTTTTGCCTGCAGAAGAGTAGAAAATTTTGGTAAATTAAAAAAAAACATCTGCGTGATCGTACAAAAACTATAAACAAAGAGGACAATCAGATGTTTGGTTAAAGTATTGTTAATCAATATTGTGTAAAAACTCTTTCTTCAATTCAACCATCAAATGTTACAGCGATGATCAACATTCACAACATGTAAACTCATTCATCATAAGTATTTAAAAGTATTTACCGAATTCGAGAAGTTTTTAAAACATTTCTTATAAAATACCGTACATTTAAATATGTCAACACAATTATCCTGAGAAATGAGCCACACTCCTTTCACGTCAAAGCCAAGTTAAATTGAATAGCATCTCCTTACGAGCATAAACAGCTCTCTCTGACCACAAACAACCTTTCATTAGTCTTTGTATCTATACGAATATCAGAAGTAGGAAAGAGACCCATAGCATTCACGGAATTTTAATTTTTGCAGAATCCATTTGGCTGTCGACAGGTGGGCAGGTTGGTATTGGCGAAGAAGATTCCACGCCTCACGAACGCACACTTCAAAGACAGAAGGTGAGAGCCGGATGCGAACACCGTTAGATAAGCACCACTCTCATGTGAAGGCGCGGCTCTGTCTTTATTCAGGCATCCGACGCTTTAAGGAAGGTCCTCCTTACCTACTATTATCGGGGGAAAGAATTTGACTGCCAGTTAAATTTCCCTATGAGTTACAGGAGAATCCGAGGTCTGTGACTTACTTTCCCCTTAAGCCTGGTGTCCTCGGGTAGAAGTGAACAGAGTGAATTCGCCTATCCTCTATACTGATATACAGCTTGAGCCATTTCTACACCGTAGAGTGATGAGACATCGATTAATGCGCTCTCAGCGGCAAAAATCCATACTAAATGAGAATTAAGTTATACGCGCGTGTTGTACACGATGCAAAGAAATGAGAATCTCGTTTAGGAAGAGGTGAATTGCACTTATTCGTTGGGTTGTAGCAATTTCGGAAATTGAATTTTTATATGTTTTTTACGTGTTTCTGACACTTTAATTTCGCAGTCAGTCATATTCGGAATACAACATCACAAATCTTCATGTTTCTGCTTACGTCAATTTCATAATAAACACAACATATACAGCAAAGAATACTACACTTCGTACTCTACTAAGGAGCAGACAGTGAACATGTTCGCACTAATAGAGTACGCAATCGAGTGAGAATTTGACGGGGATGAGGGTGGGGGAGTATAGATACTATCCTGCTTGTCGCTAGCAACTACCCGCTACTATTAACTCTACTCGATACTGAGTGTTTACACGGTTATAGTAAGTCTATTCTACCAAGTACTTGCCTCATTACTCTACGCTTGTAAACTAGGTTTTTAGAGATATTGTAACCTTCACCCCTGCTGACAGACTTCAAACAGAGCAAAATACACGAACTCCATTCAGGTTATTTTTGGCATAAAACAATTGCAGTCACCTGACTGACAACTCCTAAACAACTGGGTAGATGATACTAAGTTTAAAAAATAAAATTCCATTATCTCCTTTACCTTAAAAAAATACTACGCAATAACACTCAATCTTATCTGTGCCCCCTTATTTAATTTCGTCCAGTGAACTTGGTTAAAGTACTCGTTCTTCTTCCATATCATATACATTTCTAAAAAATAAAAACACAAATAATATCTTACAGGGAAAGTAGAATTGTGGAACTAACTTGACAGTAGTACCCGGAATATTTTTAAATAAATTACTTATTCTACGACCCTATACGATATGCTTGAATTATATTGTTGCGGATGAATACACTTTTTTTTTCCTTTCTTACCTTCTTTCTTATATTATTCAGTTATGTTTCACGATTTATTTGTATGTTGAACGTAAATATTCTCCAAAGAGTTCACGTTAAGAGAAGCTACAAGTATTTACTTCGACTCCAAGTTAAGATTGCTTATAAATCCTACTCTGAGCTCACCTTCTGGTGTTTTGACCCTTATGGTTAGATAACCATATTGATAATTTGAGCGCTCGGTCTTTCTTTGACATGGAGTTGCGGAAAAATAACTTCAATTGGGTATATTTTGTGTCGAGATTAATGTTCCCGAGACCATCCAAATGAGTGTAAGGGATTTTTCATTTGTCGTTTAATCATATATCATTTTGCACCCTATTAGTCTGGATTTTGTAGTGCGAAAAATCCCTAGACCTCCACCGGTCACAGATTCACGAAGTTTGCTATGGAACCTTTAGTGCTACGGAACATATGTTAGCAGAGGAGCTACACGGTGATAGTAAATTGTTATTGTCTTATATTCTTACTATTTTTTAACCTTGGTTATGAGTAGTTAAGACCAAAAATGTGAAAGAATAATCTCGATTCATCAGTTGTCAACTGGCTAATTTCAATACACAAAATTAATTTCAACACCCTAAGTTAAAGTGGGGAAAATCGCGACCTTATTACTCAACCAGATACGATATGAAACATACACGCATGGTTCATCGATCAAAGTCTAGGTGTGCGGGTTATGTTTCATCACAAGCGAGCTTTCCGGGCGACGGCGCACCGAAACTTTGGGAGTGCAAACTTTACATTCTCTGCGCCACCGAAAATGCCAACCCGTCACACCAGTTGACTTTCCTTACCCGAGACATAACAAGAACCTAATTTGTTTGTAACTCCTCAAATTTATCATAAGGATGCCCTTGTAATTGTAAATGCACGGTTATTTTCTCAAGATTAATTTAACATTTCATTCTCTTCTTTCATTTACTTTGGACAGAAGTAGTTCATTACACGTCTTTTTTCAATTCCAAGAGCTCATGCACGTTTCCAAGGATATTTGGTTCCTCTTAATTCTAACAATATTATTTCAAAGCACGTAGAAATTAACTTGGCAATCCTGGCTCGGGTTCTTCTCCCAGTTTTCCTCCGGGTAGAGGCGGATTTTACTTACAAGCTCTCTAGACTCTTAGATAGGGGCGGTGGTCTACTGTAATAATCAATCTCGAATTTAGTGTTATTACAATAGTTACCATAAAAAAAAACAATTTATTCCAAATAATCTATAGTTCAATAATAACACATTTTGTACACGTGAGCTATCTTTTTAGCGTTTGATTAAATTGAAATTTGTTGGTATTCTGTTGATATTATAACACGTAGCTAACTTTTTATTCTTGTCCAAGGAGTGTGTTGACAATTACAATCCGCCTCTGCTTTAGGGCCCTTGTTCGGAATGGAATGGTCCCATGCTTGCTTCCGGGGAGTACATTAGTTTATTGTCCTCCACGTGGTCATAGGCAGTTCGTAACTGCTTTTTCACAATAAATTTATTATCATTATTAATAACTGCGTATTGTAAAAATATTCAAAACAAGATATTTGTTTTTGAAGTAAGAAACTCATTCAAGTAATTATGATTCTTCAACATCTCTAATAAACATATATCAACAATGTCTCATATAATTTAGAAAATGTATGTAGCTTTGCTTCAGATGTGATTAAATAGTAAGAATGAATGAAGAAATTAGAAATCTCTTTAATCAATATGTGCTGATTATGTATGATTACTTGAGATACAGATAAAAAAGGTACAAATATATCCAATGTGTTGTCCGCTGTATGATATAAAACCACCCGCTTAAATAATTTATACATTTTTATACAGCTGTCAAGATAAAAACATATTTTAAATTATGTCACGAGGAAATACACATTTTCATCACATTTTAAATCATACTTCGGTCTATTCTTATAAATCTCAATTGGTAAAGAGAGCATTAACCAGTCGGAAGTCGACGTAAGTGTATCAATGTACGACCTAAAGAAACGGCAGCGGCGACAACCTCCTGTGAATGGGACGCTCGTAACCTAGAAAATGCAGCAAAGGTATGATGGCGGTGGAGGAGGAATGGACGGACGGCTGAGTTGAAGTCATTTTAGTACGAACAGTGGCGACGACGGAGCTTCAAACAATACGTTGTTACGGATATTTATGTTGCCAAAATGCAAATTAATTAATGTGCTTCAATCTTTCTATGAACCGCTTACTCTATGACGTGTTCTTCTCACACTTTTTCAACAAAGTGATACATAACCTCAAAATCGTCATTCTTTAGTTTCGACTTCATAGATAAGAATTGTTAATCATTTATGAGATATTCCGTAATGTTGAGAAAATGTTCTTTAAAAATTGTTTCAATGTCATAGAAGTTATATTAAATCTGAAGATCCCCATAAAACTGCATAATGAGGTCAGAAATGTGCTACTGAGCATAATATCCTTGGTTTGATCCCGGAGTTTATGTGATATGCCGTAATATAATTAACCTAAATGAACGAGGCATTAACACAGAATCATACAGATTAAAACCTACA
This sequence comes from Laupala kohalensis, assembly GCA_002313205.1. Classification (NCBI taxonomy): domain Eukaryota; kingdom Metazoa; phylum Arthropoda; class Insecta; order Orthoptera; family Trigonidiidae; genus Laupala; species Laupala kohalensis. The sequence goes on from NNCF01136469.1 coordinate 97,299, forward strand.
AAATTTCTAATGTATAATGTATAATAAGTTCAGAGAAAAGACTTGACCAAAAATGATAAGAAATGGGTTAGTGTTTGAAATAGCAACCATAGCGGCAGCGCAGCAGTAGACACGAAGACTGTGTTTGAGGTCTTCAGGTCGAGATAAAACAGGTGAAACAGCCAGTATGCCACTGCATACGTCACATCACTTCGACAAACGTGACCTACGGACTACCGTTTCCGATCATCAACCCACTTATAAACGTGAAAATATACAGTAGATAAAGTAAATAGTATACAATTTCTTTTGGGGGCTATGATGTGGATCTTGAATCAGAATTTAAAGGGATCGCAGTATTCTTGTATATCGGGCAAAAGTAATTTTACTGATTTTGTGAAGCAGCTCATTTTTACCGGCGTTGCCCGGGATTCTTATACAATATCCTAAAGTCACATGTTCGTTTCTATATTTCTCTATTTTCATTAAATGTTCCATAACGTTTATTTCAAAAATTAAATACCACGAATAAAACATTGAAAAATACTCACAGTTTTCAGTATAGTATGAAATATATGTACATTAAATTACGTACGTAATTACGACTTACATTAAAATCTAGCAGATAGAAAAAAAACATTTCACACAAAACGCTTTGTATACAAAGCTCATAGAAATATGAATTCTTTGGTTTTCATTTCACTTGGGAGTTGTGTACTTGAAAATAGTGTCCTTTATAACATTTACATAACTTTGCTTCTACGATTCCGTCTCTTAGATTATACGTTTAGTGGATTGTCCACCTCAAGTAAAGCTGTTTAATTCTGGTGGACACATTCGTAATCTTCATAGTCAACAGTCTTGCGAGTGAACATTTACATCTACTGATTACAAACCAATTTTGTATTTCAGCTCTTGTAATTCATCATCATTAACCTTACTTTCCATTATTCTTGCAAAATCCCTTCAAAAAACTCCTTTGAAATTTCAAATTATTTCATCGATTACTTTTTCCGATTCCATGCCACAGACATTCCATGGAATTCACTTCATTAGTATAGATTTATTAATTAAACGCGTTTCAATGTCTCCCAATGGCGTTGGGGACAAAAAACGTTTTTGACTCTATACCTCAACGTCCAGACAGTTTCCCATACCCAATCAGCCTGCAGTAAAATAAGAACAGGGTTTATCCCTGATATCAAAACGGCTACAGCGATGTTAGCAGCATGTCCTCCGCCTTGAACAGAGACCAAGAAATTATACGGTTCTAACCTCCATGAACCCCAAAGTTCTTTTTTTAAAATTCCTCTCTTGAGTGGAACTTTAATTGTCTTCATGCTTCCATATATTTACACCATTTTGTAAGAACGCACACAAAGCTATTTAATTTAGTGAACCTGGAAACACAATTGGTAAAGTGGCGAACCATCTCACTCTAAGTTGTATACGTATATACCACTGACCCGTCAAAGCAAAGCAATTTTTGATGACACTTCACGTGACATAAATTTTTTCCGATTAATTAAAATCACCCCTCTCCTTTACTTTCGGTGTAAATTAAATGTGAAATCGGTCAGTAAGAAAAAATTGTCAAATTATCTACAGTCGAAACAGATGAGTGATTGATCAAACGAAAGTGGTAAAATGATTAAACATTCAAAATTTTCTCCATCTTATCATTATGTACTTTCATTTTTTAAATTCAGATAGGTGATTTATCTATGCAAAAATTTGGTTTTATAAGAAACACATTATACAAAAATGTCTTGCCACAATGTATCTTGTAATGGTAGTGTTGATTGAGAGTCAAGTTTTAAATTAAATTACACATGTTCGAGAATTACGCAATGATATGATATGACATTAAAACGTCTGCAAATAAGGAAACTATTGACACCGATATACAATTTTCCACATAAGTGTTAATATGTACAATTAAATACATGAAAAGTGATTTTGTGTACTCAATTGTTTAGGACCTCTAAAAACGGGCACTGATGAGTGAGTCACTACGCCATCGGTTCCCCTATCATCATTCCTCTCATTTTCCATGTGTCTTTTCCTTACCAAACAAATTCCCACTTCTTTGGGGTTCAATACGTGAGCGCAATATGTCAGCCAGCCTTTAAATATCGATATTAATTGTCTACAAGTGTATTGATAAACGAAATTAGCGCCCAAAAAGAGTAGTCACACCTTTCCAATCTTTCCCTGTGAACTTCGCAATGTGGACTGTCAATGACCTTAAGCCATCCGAGTATACGAAGAAAGTCCTAGAGCGAACAACATAGTTAAGTTGTAGTCGAGGCCATTAGGCTCTTTCGAAATAGATTTTTAAAATTCTTGCTGAGTTAACACGGGTCAAGAACTCTTAGATAACTAATTCTATCATTGACCTAATATAAGAGGTTCTAAAAATTTAATGCGACATTTTAATAGTCATATACTACTACTACAAAAATGAAGTAACGTGAGGAGGAAAAAGCAAATGTTGACATTAAAGATTTAAAATACTGAATTTTCTTATTACAGGATGCTTAATGAAGCAATAAACAGAAACAGAAGAATTATAATTTCGTATACAATCATATTTGCTTTAAGCTCATTATTTTTCTTAGAACAAGAAATTTGATATCAATAAACTGTTAGTTCAATCGTGTTTATGTTACATTGAGTTAATTTTTTCATCATATACTTCCGATTGACGCAAAATAATGAGGCATATTACAAAATAATCAAATTGACTGCGAGTTTACTAATATTATTCAACATTTATATGGTATACTGGATCTTTACAGTGAAAAATGATTAATATTAAAATTAAGAATGTGTAGATGATTGATTCTTATCAGATTAAGAGTTATTGACATTTACAAAATTACTTTATAACAATTGTTTGATAATTTTGCTGTTTATTTAGAATCTTTTTTTCAAATGTATTATTTAGTTTTTCAGCATCAATTCGCAGGGATAAAACAACATAACTGTTGTTATACTTTATTCAAGTACAATTTCTTACAGGAAATGTCACCGCCATCCAATCAAAAACAAACACATGTATATCAATTCATCCTTATTAAATAATAAATAAAAAGTATTTTACTGGTATTTGCAATTACAGGTATCACTGGTATTTTGTATTTTGTGTTTATATATACCTCATATGGTTTATACCCACGGGTTCAATTTTTCATTGGATAAAGCACCGAACTGTTGGCTGAGTGGTCGGATTTCGATCACCAGTGACGTATGGGATTTTTCTTCGTAACGCGATGTCCAGTCTGACTCCCAAGCCTATTAAGCCTATTGTATAATGAGTACCTCGTATATCTGCTGTATAATGAGTTCAAACTGACCGAAGTATGATACTGTCTACATCTCTTCTTCCAAAGGGAAAATTTAGATAAAATGTGATTATACGAATTTTCGTTATTTTCACTACATTCTACAAACTAATATCATTCATGTCAACGTTGACAAATCTGTACACTAATTTCTGTAATTTTTTATATTACACTTCATCATAAAAAAAAGGGGTGAAATGTTTGGTGCGTTGTCCTGATAGACTTCCGGGACTTAATATCAATGCTGACAGGTAAATATTAAAGATAGGAACTTGAATTGTGGGCGGGATGTCTTTTGCATTTTAAGTGGCTTACTTAGAAAGGATATTTTGAAATTCCGTTTTAACAGAGGTGATTTAGGGTAAAATTTGTTTGATTTTTTCTTTTCGAATTTTCGCTGAATCTCAAGAATTAAGATATCACGATTTTTGTACATATATTATTTTGACCTAAATCGTAACGAAAGGCAAACCGTGTAATAACAAAAATTCGGAACTTGTAAATATAATTCGGAAACAAGAAATACCTGACATATACAGTAGAGAAACGAAATAAACACATAGCTCTATCATAGGATACTCTAAAGCGAGATCTTCCTCGAAATATTTCCCCGTTCCCACAATGCCCTGCATGGGTTCCGCTGCGTTGCAGTCAGACGGAGAGACCGCACCCGTGCTGCACTTATTCTCACCCTCATTCATGCATTCTCAGTCGACAAGCGAATCGCGACAGAGGAACTGGGTCGCAGAGTTCACGGAGCGATAAGGCAGGGAAAGCGCCGGCATTGTCCAACCCTCTGGGGTACAACTGTTCAAGAACAAAAAAAAATGCAGCAAATACATGGTAAATTGGGAGAAGTGAAGAGGGAATCATAACCAAGATATCTTCGAAAAATAATCGATGTCATAGAAAATATTTACCCGGGAAAATCGCCACCAATCCTGACAAAAAGTATTTTATTTTAAATTCGTCAAAACATTAATCTTGTGGTCCCTTGGTGATTTTCATATTATCGCTGGAGGTAAGAAGAATTTTTATTCATATTAAGTTACACAATATTGTCGTGCTACCTAAAATTCCATGTCGAAATTTAACTCTTTCCGTGAGTACAATCAAAACCAGGAACAAATTTCATATTGATATCAATCATTCAATTTTATGTAGATTTTTGCAAGTGCCTATCACAAGGTAGATGTTGGTAAATCTCTACATTTGAACTTGTCAACACATTTCCGGGGTATGATTACCCTATATGTTACCAATGTGCGTATAGATTTCCCCATAACATTCTGCTAAAATATGCCAGATTGCTATTTTGTCCTAATTTTCTCCCAAATAGTCGCATGCACATAATAATGTAATATGGGGGTTCACTTCCAAATTACTTCAAGTAATGGATTTAGGGGATAGGTGTTTTCTAAATATCAGCAAATATAATACAATATCCTAAATTAAATAATATTTTATCTTATACAACATACGAGTTTTCCGAAATGGTACTATGTTGCGGTTAATGTAAGCATAGACTACATTAGAACAATTATAGGTAAAAATAGAACCAGATAAAATATAATTAATGTATATTTTTTAATGGTCAGATAATTTCAATACAACTCAAAACGATGCAATGTAGTGCAAGACTTAGAAGTTTTTTTTCCTCTAGATTTAGAACTCTTTAATTTGGAGAGACCAGTACATCTCCAAAATATTTACAAGTATGAAAAGACAGCATGAAGGCAAACACGCAACAACATACCACGGGCGCTTACATGTTTTGGCATCTAATAACTCTTGTGTTTATCAAATGCCACGCCACGGAATCTTCAAACACTTCTTTCGTGTTCTCGGAGCGATTAAAAGAACATGTATCGTTTATGAAACTAATCTTGTTTGCGTAATATTACCTCATGAGAAACTTGAAGTGTAGATGTATTTTCCTTGGTATGGGTATCGGTGGAGAATGTCAACAAATTATTAGTTAATACAGAAATAGTGATCTATCGCAAATTATAAATTAAGCAGAAAGATTTTCGTTAGCTAAACGACCATTTAAAACATACAAGGAATAATGAAAATGAATTTATGAAACGGTCGTGTTTGTTAAGACCGAATTACTGAAGTGGCACCCTTGCTTTATACGAAACAGTCTCGTTCACGAACACTATACACGCAATAGTAGTAATATTCATCGCCCTAGAGTGTCAACCACTCTTTGCCAAAAGGGACCATACCATTCGGGAATCGTTCTATATAATTCCCTGCCCAAGAATATAAAAGATATTATGAAATTGAATATCTTCAAATCCGCGGTTAAAAACTACCTCCTGCACCAGTGCTTCTACACTGTAAAAGAATTTATTGATTTTAACAAAAGTTAAATTCGTCTTGTGCTTTATCACGCCATTGCTGTAGTACTTTTTAAACAACTTATAACAATTTCAAAAACTATTTTCTTGCATGATTGTGTTGTCTTATGGCTCATATTAATTTAGTTTTATGTGTACTCAACATTGGCACGTTTGTGTACATAAATTCTGTAGCCCCATCCTGGCCCGGGTTTTTCTCCGGTTTTCCTTCGGGTAGAGGCGGATTTATCATACAGGTTCTCTAGGCTTTGTCTAGGGGCGGGTCTATTGTAACAATAAATCGTGAATTTAGTGTTATTTCAATTTTTAAGCACTATACTCAGAATAATCTATAGTTCGATAATAACTTACATGTAATTTTTTGCTTAAAATTACAAACATATTGACATTCTATTAGTATTATAACTCGCAGCTAACTTTTTATCTTATCTAGGAACTTTTGCTGAAATTTTTGAATCCGCCTCTGCCTTAGGGCCCTTGATCGGAATTGATGGGATGGTCCCTTGCTTGCTTCCGGAGAGTAAATTAGTTTATTGTCCTCCACGTGGTCATACGCAGTTTATACTGGTTTTTGACAATAAATTTATTTATTATTATCATTTAAATATAATGACATTGAAGAGAAATTTTTGATAATTGAAATGAAATTTTAAGTAATCCGTTAAACAAACATCAAGAATTAGCAAGAATGAATTACATATAATAAATTAAAGAGAAAATAATTAATTGAGTGTTCGTCAAACGAATAAAAAAGTTTTGTTCTGAAATAAAATTAACGATATAGTACTTTATTATTTAGAAAAACAGAACTGTCATAATGACGATGAAATGCATTATAAAATGTAGCTATGACGAAGTACTTTGCTATTTCATCACGATCACGTGACCCAATTTGCAAAAAATAGTCGACCGATAAAATAAAGCAAATTATAATTTCAATCAACGTTTACAAAATGATTTAAATTTAATAGGATAGTGAACAGAAAATAACGATACGAAAACGAATGTACGTAGTTAGTTTAAAAGAATGACAACTCTTATAAAAGACTAAAGGATTGTGTAAATATATGATTGAATCTAAAACAATATGACTGAATCTTACCATTTGTTTGTTATAACGCGAGTATTGACACAAATCGCTTGTCACACGTGTTATAACGAACTTCTACATTATTAATATCTAAAAGACAATTTCGTCATAAAGTTGTGATAAAGAAATTCAACAATAACATAATTTTGTGATATGGTTTCTTATTCTCGTCAGTTACTTGAAAAAAAAACTGAATAAAAAATGAAATTAAAAAAAACAATTAATAGGATTGAGGGAAATTGATATCGTGTATTTCAAGTCTTTTAAGAGCTTGGGAATAGTGCAAAAAATTGATATTATGCATTCCTTAATTATGATTCAAAGATATATTTATTGAAATAAAATCAATTTTCCATCATTAGATAAGCCAGATTCAGCTTTTATGTAACAAATTTCTATACATCCTAATGAACTGTTGTTACATGTTGGAGAGATCACATTGAAAATCAAGAAAGATCGATCAATAAAGATAACGTTTTCTCCCGTTGCAACTATACTTTTTGCACTTGGACCACGGCTGTAAAATTAATGTTGAAGCATCAATCAAAATATAAAACATAGAATGAAATTGTGAATGTATAATATTAAAACAAATTTATTTTTAAACTTTCAAGCTATACAGTATGCTTCACGTGTCTCGTTAACTTCCGATCAAGAAACTTCTCCAAAGACACGTCCACAGTACGAGAAAATTTTCAGCTTCTATAAACAATATCAATTGTATATTGTAATAGTGCTCCGTTCACCATCTGGGTGAAAAAACTCGTGAGAAAAGAAAAAGAACTAATAGAATATGTTAATGTGATGTGATCTCTGATATCGTTGAGTAATTTCCCAAGCATTCTAACCAGTCAGGGTCGTCCCTACAAGCGAGTGCTTCGTGCGGCCACACGGGTTCTTGAATCCAGAAACGCATTGTTCCACAAGGAAATTAAATATTCGAAAACAATTTTTAAAAATTTTCCTTGACGCAAACAAGAAATTTTTTACTGCCAAATATTTTTTCAAATCTAGATCAAGTGTTCGTTCTTTAAACTACTTCGAAAATTAAATTTTTAGGTTATGATTCTCTCACCTAGGAAAGTTGTGTGAAAGCTCTCATCTTTTCTGATTAAAAAAGGATAATTATTCAATTACACAGTTATTACACAGCACAGAGATTTTCTAATAAAGCGTGTTGCACTTAATTGACAATTAATGGCATGGGAAACTAGCGAAATTCAGGTAAGAAACACATATATTTGTGTAATAAGTCTTTCTGACATGCCACGTTCAAAATGTCTTAATTTTATCCAACAACGTACTCAATTTGATTTTAATGGGTGATTTGGTAACTACTGAGTTAAATTTATTGCTTTGACAATCAAATCAAGAAATTTTGTTGCATGGACACCAATACACCCCGCATAACACTTGTACCAACTGTATAGAATAAAATTAAAATTTTCTAACACAATTCAAGGAAGAATGTCACACCCTCCTCCGAATTCTGACTTATCTGCATTGAAGTGAAGACTTGGGAAACCGATGGGGGGAGGGGGGGAGGAACCCTCCACGTGTTTCTGTGAAGTGAGGAACGACAATTCGCGGCGGCGCAATTAGCTCTCAGTGACCACGCCCCCTTCCGCTCGCGTCGATGAACGAACGGGTCAGGAGCTGCCGAACGCGCGAGTCAGCGACCCGACCGCCTCGGGCCTCGAACGCCATGGCCCTGACATCTGAACAGTCACGAAAGACCAGTAGCAAGAGGATACAAGAAATAAACACGAAGCTCACCAACCACGAATATGAAGCGAAACACACTCAAAGAAAATTCTATTATACTAAACGCTGTGCGTAGAATTCCTTCCTTCAAATATTTGTTTTTTACTTTAATTTAAAAAAACAATCATTATTTTTATTTTGTTTTTATAATTGACTTTATCAGACTTCTTCACAAGGTGCATTACTGTTTATATTGACTTGGAATTTTATTGTCGGTCATTTCTAAAATCTTATGAAATGATGCCAAAAGATACTAAATTAGAAAGTAAATCAGTTTTTTGATTAATACCTATAAACGTATACTGTGTGAGAATGTGAAAAATAAAATGTGATATTTTTTAAATGCGTAATTTAAAGTAAATCATTAAAGTTATATTTTATGTTTATTATTATCAAACCTTGGCTCTTTGTGACTCAAATCAATGAGACATTCTCAATTTCAAATTACAGCATTTACAGAACAACATTACCCCTAGTATCTAACGAACTCTATAACATCGATCTTACATCGAAAGTAAACTGCAAGCACTTGAAATGAAACGCCCCAAGAACACCTTTCACCCTGTCATTTCATCACTTAAACATTTGCGTCTCGTCTCGATGCTGAGAATGTCGGCACAGAAGGGGCCCTTTCGCTCTTGAACCACATCATTACGTGTCATTCCTTCAAAGAGAACCTTACTTAGCCCAAGGCGTCAAATCTCTTTGGAATTCCCAAGGTTGGCGGCCGTGCATGGCGCAGCCAGCGTTACATTCATCATAAAGACTAATGTAAGAATAACTCTATGTTTTGATCGTGGGAGGTTATCTTTATAGCTTGCGAGTAAAGAGGAATTCTTTCGTAGCAGTATTTCAAAACAGTCACGTCGTTTTCATCTACACGAAGTCAAAATTCGAGATAAATGTAATCTTGAATTGTCTGAACAATTATTCTAACTTCCCCAGAAAACAACAAATTTAGGTATTTGCTATAGTTACAGAATGCATACTTCAACAACACTTCAAAATATTTATTAAGAATAAATATAAGCTTCTTCGCCAGTTCATAATGATACTCTCAACCGATAAATTACATATAATTAAAAATATGTGTGATGATTAAAATACTTACGTTTACGACATGTAAAAATTACAATATTATACACATCCTGTTTTTCTATCTAGTCAAATATAACATTTATACATTCGTGGCATGATCGCCATATTAAGAATGTATTAGGGACCAGAGTAACAAAACGAGGTAGATAACAATACGCTATTCAATTACTTCCGGATATTGACAATGCGATCCATCGCCGGTATACGGAACACAATAAACACGTGGTTTCAATGGGAAAAGGATAAAGAGAACGTGCGAGGAGGCTTTTCACGGATAGACCTGCTGTCCTCTTTGATTCCGTATTACCATGGTTCCAGATGTTTTTTTTAAACCGCTATAATTTGATGAAAATCCTATGTTATAACCGTGCAATACTGCAGGATCATGACGGTAACCTCAAATTAATATAAATAAAGATGTAATACATTGTACAATATAAAAGAAAATATTGTTCAACACGATATCCACTGAAAACGTTGAACTCAGCAAAAACAGAGAGGTTTTTATCAACATGCGATAAATACGTTTGGAAAGTTGTTGGAAAGAGTAATAGTAAACATTTATATTATACTTTACGATATCATCAATAACTGCTGGAGATGATTAGAGAAAACATAAATATTGATTAAAAAATAATGAAGTAAACAGATTAAATACCAGATGATTTAATTAAAGAAACAGCAGTAATGATTCATTTTATTGCTTTGCTATGTTAGAGAAACTCAAGGTTAGTCTTCACTTCCTTCATATGCTTCAGATGTGGAATATCTGATTTCACAAACTTATTAAGTTAATGATGTTACCAACCTCGAGTTGGATTTGTCTGATAATCACATAATACTGAACATGAAAATTGAAGTCAATTATTGTCGTATAAATATACATAAAAAACTCATTAAATACGGGGAAAATGATGTATTTTTATGTTACTTGTGTCTCAAGGCGTACAATACAATATAAGTAATGTAAAATATTACCCTTTAAACAAAATTATAAAAACCTAAAGCATTAATAATGTAATGTGGTCACCGTCACATTTTCAAGAACATCAAGTGAGTTTAAAATTCAACGTTTCAGCCAGAATTTTTGCTTTCAGCAGGTGTTTACAAGAATAATGCACTATCCTAATAACATGTCATGATCCACGTAAATAGGTCTATTATAAAACAGTCCAATGTTGACGTAAAATAAACATTATTAAAAATGACACTGAAGCGTTTCGAATCGATACTGAATTGGTCTCCAAAACGTTCTCAAATCTTCATCAGCTGTGTACACCATTCCCACACCTCTCTTTCTAGTACCGGCTTTCGTACCGGGTGTTTAAGTTTAACATCACGTTTTGACTATTGACACAACCAGTCAAGAAATCTTCGAACTTCTTGCTCTATCTCACTGGATGGATGCAGCAGCCAAGCAAAAACAAATGAATGGCTCCTCGTTACGTCATCAACCATCTTTTACGCAGGGGCTAAGAGGAGAAGAAGAGAGAGAAAAGAAAAAAAAAAGACTGAGGAATGCGACCCGTCTGATGCGTTGCCAGCGCCACTCCCGCTTGGTCACAACAACTTAAGATTCTCAGCTAACTTTTCGATATTCTTCGGTTTATTGTAAGAAAAGTTTCACTAATAGGTAAACAATAATTCAAAATGTTACAAAGTGGTTTTGTTTTACTCAACCTTCTTTGATGACCAACCAAAGTTACTTTTCATACCAAGCATTGAAGTCACCATTAACATCCGTATTGTTTTCACGTGATTCTTACCTTCCTGAAGTATTCCATTAAAGTATGAACATTATTTAACCCAAAAAAAACTTGATTCTTGACAACCACAACCAAACACCAACACACCAATCACCACACAAAAGTTCGCGCACTAAACACTAATACAACAACTGGTCACAGCACGTCACTAACAGGGACGTCGTCTTCTGCACAATAACGACCCGAAAGGAACGAAACAGTTCACGAAGTGTTCTTGGAAAGAGACACCAGGGTTATGTTGACAGCGACCCTCAGATAACAGAGCTACACGACGTAAGCCCTGCACGGACTACCAGCAAACTAACTAGTCGGCGATGGCGGCGACGGCGGCGGTGGCCGACGCCGCGCCGGCGAGCGGCGACGGTGGGAGGGCAGGTGAGGTTGTGGAAGGGGAGGGAGGCGAGGCTGTAGCACGGCCGTGACTGGCCCGAGGACCGCTCGGGTGGCGGGCTGGTCTCCGAAGAAGGGGCGACGGTGGCGGTGAAGTGATGCGGGTGATGTGGGAGGTGTACTGGTGAGGCTTTCTCTTGATAAGGGTTACTACGAGACGGATATACGAGAAGGGAAGAGGATTCACGGTGTACATGAGCAAGGTCGCGGTTTATTTCAAGCATAAACAAAGTCATTTTCTCGGCATGATTAAGTCGTTTGACCTTGTGCTAGATTTTATGGTGAGGAAATTTCAGTTCAAATGACGCGGATAGTTGGTTTCCATTGCTGAGAGTTTTCCAAATACGAGAAAACAATCCTCTGGCTTCTTAGAAATTATATTCTTCACCAGCTCTTCTGCATACATGAATATAAAATTTAATATCACGAATGCCATTGTATTGAAACGAACATTTTATCACTTTCATTCGTATTTTATTTATGCGCATCTTCCATTATTTGTCTTCTGAAATAAAATAACTACTCGTAATTTATTAACAACGTCTACATTTTTTTTTCAAAATTAGTTAAAGGGAAAAAATGTTGTTTCTAAATCTTTAAAGATAGATAATGCTCGGGGGACTCCAAGAACATTAGAACTTTCCTCAAATATTTCTATAACCATGCTTATAATTGTTTACGTCGTTGAAATGGTTATTTCTAAATGAAGTGATTATTTTCTTGGAAGCTAGAGTGTTCCTATTTGATAACAAAAGACTTACATTAAGCACATATTACAGAAATATAATGGCATTTTATTTTAAGATGTTAGAAATCATAGCTTAATGAGTGACAAATTTGGTTCTAGATGGAGTATTTTGTTAATAATAAGCTAGTCAAACTGTCTCACAATAGGTCCCGAAGGTGCTCAAGACGCACACGGAGGGTAGAGCTCCGCAATGGCCAGACCTTTGGCACTAGGAGGAGATGTGGCGAGCATCTCGTCCCGGTCGGTACACGGGGTACACAGAATACACCCGGCACTCATTTTACAGCATGCTGAGTAGGTTTGGATGTTGAGAAGTGATGAAATATCCCCACCACACCAGGGATCGAATACCAGTCATCCAGCCAGCAACTCCGCGCTATACCCACATTTTTAACCCATAACCCTTCCATGCTGACTGATAATGAATTAAGTAGTAAAAGTGAGTAAATATAGATTTTTACAAAGGTCATTCGTTAATAAAGTAAAATATGGAACATACTCCGCGAGTGTTTATGAGATGCCCCTAGATAGTATTTTCGAACCTTGGTATTTGCAAGACACCGGCTAGGAAAATAAAACCCATCTGTATCGTACTGATTATCATATTTTATGAATTAATACTTTCTTTCATCTTAAGAGTATTTATAATTTTATTATAATTCAAAATATTAAAATAAACTATTTCATTTCTTTCTTATTTGTAAATTGTAATATAAAATAACTCATAGTTGCTTACTAAACTTGTGATTGTTAAAGGATTTTGGTGCTGCAACTAAAATAAAAAATATTCTATTTCATTCTCCTGATTATTTGTTATAGAGAGGAACCATAGCATTCACAATTTAAATAAGATTCACGAGAAATGTCGGAGGAAAGATTTGCCTGTACAAACTAATATACAAATTTTTCTTTCCTGGAATATTAATCAAACACAGGTATTCTCGTATCTTTTCTATTTTTTGAGGAAGGCACACATCTTACCAAAGTTTATTTGATATGTACTTAAAAGTTTGTAAAATAGCTATTAATAAAAGGTTATTTTATAAACTTTTAGGTATATATTAATTAAAGCAAAAAATCGACAGCAATTTGTTCATTTGTAGCATCAAGTATTTTTCTTTCAATAATGTCACAAAATTTTGAGGGTGCTCTAGCTACGTGTCTGACGATATGCGAGCTTCACAAACATCAGGGAATTCTTCAAACTTAAGTTCAGTGCTCTGTGGCAATGGCCTCCGCAAAAGCACAAGTTGTCAAGACCATTTCCTTCATCGGTGGAACAGTGTCGCAAACCACAAGATTATGCCGAAACAGAAACACGAGAAAGCAGAGCTTGTTCTTGATGACATGACCGATATGAAGCAATGATACTTCGTTCCTCAGAAAGATGGAACACTGCCATCAAATTTTGACAGGAATAGCTCCAGAGATCTCAGGAACGATTTATTTTCAAATGTGTTTTACATGAATTGTTTCTCGGAAGTTATTTTCTACTGATAACAAACTGTATTTTGCTTTTGTGATATTATATGATACATGGTGTATGATATTCGGGAGAAACTAATTTTTTTCTCAGAGTTTTGAATGGTTCATTAAAAAAAACTACGTGATATCCAATGCATATTTTTGTGTTTGGAGTAAGAAATAACAATGAAAATTGGTGCATTTACTGTTAAATTATACAGTGCAAATCATAAGTCAGGAAAATGAGATATTACAACATGGTGCTTGACAGCGCGTGCTGGAGTAATTCTTTCTAATTTCTAACGTATTTCTACTAGACAACATTTTTTAAGAGCAAACAATTAGGTAACGGAAACATTACTTTTCATTTTCAACAAGTATATTGAACGTACAGCGGAACAACAAAGCATAACATGAATTTTTTTATAAATATTATCAGCTAACAAAGTTAAAAAGTAAACATTTCCGTATAATATGAAAATATTTGTTTCTCAGATATGGTGTACACTAAAGAAAGGTTCTTGAAACCCTCAACAATGAAAACAAATCAGTATAAATGACACGAAATAAAATATTAATAACATAAAATAAAAACTAAAACTTGTCTATTGAAAATTTGAATAAATAAATTCTTTAATAAAATGACGGGAAACACATATTTATTGTTTAATGAAAAGTAAGTAATGTTCAATTATTTATTAATGAAATTGTATTTGTGGAAATTCATGTTTCATTTATAGTTGTGTTACTCTGCGATCTGGCATGAATTTTGTACAAATGATAACCGTCATACAAATTCTACTACTATTGACGTCCATTATGTAATTATTTATCGTCATACAAATTCTACTACTATTGACGTCCATTATGTAATTATTTATCGTCATACAAATCACATAAAATGTATCTTTTTATAATTTTCAGATAAAGCAAAATAATGTCCGGAAATCAACTGACATCACATCAAGTGTGTTATAGTTGAGTCCAACAAAATATAAGTGAATATTACATACTACGAGCAGGTAGTAACTCAATAAATTAGAAGAACCTTTGCACTAGTCACTCTTCAAATCTACTCTTTATTGACTGGCCAATCCGCCTGCGTTTAAAAAGCTAATATTGAACACCTTAACCGAAAATTTTAAAATTGTTCTTAGAAAGAAGTGTAGTTCTAAAATGTTCTAAAAATATGTAATAGAGTGGCGTAATGTTTGATCGATATTAGCAAGGAGGTGCATAGAGAGTCCATAGGGTGAATTCAGTTTGATCGAGTATATATTTAGAACATTTTAGAACTACACCTCTTTCATAGCCTTCTCATAGTGATCTTTTCATAGCCGAGGGGGTTCCGCACTTTATTACAGTAATTTAAAAAACTTCCATTCTGATCAAAACAAATCACTACTCTTCATCACTCATCTCATACGAATATCGCTAATGAATTTAAATATTTAAAAATGTAGCTTAAATACAGTCACCTGTAATGTTCCATTTTGTCTTCAACTCTTCTGAATGTTTTTGTGCCCATGAAAGAAGACAAACAAATGTTTTTTCCCTTGTATTGTTTTTGCATATTGCATGTATTGTTTTTCTTGCATAAATGTTTCAAAGTATTGAATAATATTTATTATGGGAAAGGTAAAGATTGCATGAACACATTACGCACAATGTTATGTGAACGATATTTTCCATAAGGGCCAAAGGGGGAACCTTGTGTCATCCCTACTTCGCCGATTCGGGAGCAATCCCACTGCACCGTGAGGCAGTCGTGCTCCGACTCCGCCGCTGCCACGTCCGACGACCCGTGGCGACAGCATGGCAACGTCGCACGACCGCGCCTCACCTCTCCTCTCCTTTCCGTGGTCTGCGCGGAGGCCTCCAAAGACTCCACCGCCGCCGCCGCCACGCGCTGTCGGCCGATGACGCGGCGCTGCGGCCGGCGCTGGACGCCCCGCTGCCACGACGGGCCACTGCGACGGCTCTCGAAGAAGCAAGGACATTGGCACGGATTCCGCGTTTTGCCTCAATTTGCGCCGCGATGTGCGGATGGCGTTGATGCGTAAGGAAGTTATTATCAATGGAACCGTACTAGTACTGTACCCCAGAACATGAGATAATGAAAGATTAGGTTACACATAATTGTGGGTTGTGGCAGATTTAGAGGGACCTTTTTTTATTGTAGTATTTGTAAATGGGAAATGTAGTATGCCAATGAAGCTTATCTACATAGGTCGATAGAAGGTAGGAGGTGAGTGGTAGTGCTATTGTTTTTAAGTGGGCCGCTTAGTTGGGTTAACCAACAACTTGGAGGTGATAGTAAGAGTAAGTTAGTAATAGTAAGAGTTAGAGATACTAGGAGTAGTAGGAAGTGGATTTTTGTTCATGTGTATTTTCGTGTTTGTCACGTTCCGTACCTTAGCTCATTGATGAGCTACTCACCAGGACTTGACGGTCGCACAACGTCTTTTGGAGCCATATCGTAATCTATTTTACGTTCGTAATACAGTCCACTTATCTTATTGATCCGGCTTAGAGATCATGTTCGTGATATTGTGTGCAGGTGTTGTGTGTGCCGCCGCTTAGCCGTTCCTCGCGAAGAGGAGACGTTCCCGTCCCTAGCCACGGGGAGGCGGGCGGTTTCTACTACTATTCTATTATAAATATATATTTATTGATAATATATTATATTGCCCTACACCATATGCTTAAATATATATCTTTCTCTCTTAATTTCGTCAATGGGAATTGACATATCATATCGTTAATCCTCGTTATTGTGAAACTGAATGGGAATCACTAGAGGATGTGTCAATTCCTAGACGTCATATATCAGCTTCCTTTTGTCTTCCATCGCAGTCATGAAGGCACCAAGAGAGTAGAGCTCCTGAGCTGTGCCAATCAGACTACTTAGGTCGTCGCCAGTTAGCATCTTATTCGACCTTTTGAGGTAATCAGAGCGCTCCTCTCGGTAAAAGGGGCACTCTGCTAAGGCAAGACCCACCGTTTCCGGTGTTGAGTGGTCGCATTTACATTGGGGTGCTTTTATCAAACCACGATCATACCTTTTTGCATTGTACGAGCCGTACCCGGTAATAGTTCGCACTATCACCGGACTTGGCTTGAACCACGCATGCCTCCTGACAAATT